>PUHP01000150.1:34743-46817 GCA_006783085.1 Colletotrichum shisoi | reverse complement strand
CGTGCTTCTCCTGATGGTTCGGCGCATTCCGTCTGGTTTCGATGACGGGCCGTCATCTCGCCGGTGGACGGAATGCGCCGAACCATCAGGAGAAGCACGAGAGAGTCCCGCCGTCAGAACGTGAGGGGGCTGATGCCCCGCCCGCCTGGCCGCCGAGGGCGACTTACAACAGTCAGACAAACATCGAAACGGGGGAAGGGGGGTTTGGCCGGGTATGTGCACAGGAGACACCCCGGAGCCGGAGGCGACTTCTGACATGCGACGGACAAGTCGACGTGATACATCATATTTGCTACATGCCGAACAATACGCGACGCGAACGCCCATCGGAAATCGACGTAAGCACCTTAGCCACAGTGTTTGGCAACCCAAATCCTTCCCTCCACGGTTGCGTCATTGGCCTTCCCCCGCCACACCCCCCTCCGAACCATGTTCCCACCCCCAAGTTAGATCATGGCCATATCGTCGACTTCATGCCGAAGGCGTTATCGTGCTTCCCGTACAGGATCGTGTAGTCGTCCTTCCACGCGATCGTCTCGGCGGTCGACGAGGGCGACTTGCGCGGCCCCTCCCCGAACGCGTACGACCGCCTCAGGGCCAGGTTCCACGCGAAGCCGCTCGCGCTCACACCCGCCACCAGGCCCGCGCGCAGCATGATCTCGTAGTCGACGAGACCCTGCTGGTCCCACGACAGCTTCCCGAGCGTGGCCTTCTCCTCGGCGTCCAGGATGTCCAGCTTCGTCACGACCGTGACGTTGAAGTCGGCGGCGCGGTCGGCAAAGGCCGTGATGTTGTCCGGGGTGGCGCCCGTGGCGAGGAAGGCGATGTGCGACTGGGACTCGGACAGGTAGTGGAAGTAGTTGGCCGCCTGCGTCGTGTAGTCCGGGTACTTGTCGTCGACGTTCTCCTCGGTGCGCAGGTGCACGCCGACGAAGCTCGCCGGGTGGTACCGCGTGCGCGGGTCGAGGTTCAGCCGGAAGCGGGACCCGAGCGTGAAGAGCGCCGACGCCGCGAGCCGCCGGGCGTCCGGTCGGATGCGGAGCATGCGGCCGAACGACGACGCCACGGGCGCCGTGTCCTTGGCCGTCGGCCACATCCACTGCGTGCGCTGCAGGTGGACGCGGAACGGGTTCGTCCTCTCCTTGGCGGGCAGCTTCTCGTCGAGGAATTTGTGGAACTGCTGGTGCCAGTTTTCCGGCTCGGCCATGACGTTGCCGTAGAGCCACTTGTCGTTGGTGTCGCCGATGCTGAACTGGAGACCACTGACGGCCTCCGGCACGTTGTAGAGGTCGTCCATGGACTCGTACACCTTCATCTGCGGGCAGTACGTCGTGAGCGCGTCGCGCAGATGGTCCGTGTCGAAGTAGTAGTCGAGATGTACGCTGGGCCGCCCGTTGATGGATTTGATGTCGTCTTCGGAGCGAGGGATGATTTCGGGCAATATCAACGCAGCTGGGTTTGCCTGTTAGAGAGGAACCGGAAAAGGCGAGTAATAAAAAAGAGAAACCCCCTCCCTCCCTCCCGCGAAAGAAAAGTAGTGGTGACGACGGTGGGAGAGCCGCCGCTTCCTCTTACCTCCCGCCTCGATCGCAAAGCGAAGGCAATGTAGATGGGCGTTTCGCACGTCGCCGATGCCGCCCGGAACGGCGTCACAGCTCATGATCAAGCCCGGGGTCCATTTCTTGCTGGCACATAGGGACTCAATGGCGGCGCCGTCGAAGCGGCCCTCGATCTCGTGCTCGAGGAAGTCCTTTATGAAGAGCTCCCTCTGGTTGCGGAACGGACGGGTGAGGGTGTGGACATGCTGGCGGGAGATGCCCAAGTACCAAATGGACCAGAGGATCAGGATGAAGGGGCCCGCAAACTTGACGAGCTGGGACATGGAGGTGGAAGTGATCATGATGGGTTTGTGGCGATGCAGTTCGGACTGCTGCTGTGACGGGAGAACGTGGGAGAAGCATTCAGTCGATGGATGACTCTCAAAAAGATTTCAAAGTAGGCAGGCAGACTAAAGGAAAAAGAGAGACCGCCAGGTCCCGAGGGCGGACGAGTGGAATGAGAAGCTTCGCGCCCTGGCTGAGCGAGCCAAAAAATAATAATGTGGCGTTTCTCAGTCGTTCTGGGAATGGCATGGCGTGGATCGACATCTATGGAAGGGATGGGATTGGCGATAGCGCGCCTGATGGTCTGCTAGTCTCGCAGCCATCTTCTTTGACCTTCTTCAGCAGCATCTTATGGGTCTGGAAAAGGTCGTCATCGTTCGTTTCGGTGAGGTCGTGACTCTTCCATCTCGAGCGTCATACTCTCAGTCTCAGGGCCTTCGGGAACCCAATTCCACACGGCTCGAGGGCACGCACTGCAACAGTCGAGATTGCCGGTCCAACGCGAGTACGATATGGACTCCACGGCCAATTCGCTGCTGTGGCTTTCTGCTTTGCTCGCTTGGTGATGCGAGATGTCGAGGCATCTCGAGGACACACGCTCTGGTTCCGGGATTACCACATGCCTCCCCGACGACTCGATTGTACTTGTGTCTCATCCATCATGTCGATCGAGAAGTTATCTCGGATGGCAGTTGATCAGAAGTTTGAGTAAGCCACGGAACCGGCCGTCGTGCGATGGTAGTCAAGCTCCCCGCTGGATACTGTCTGATGGCATCGTTCAACATGTCCGCCGACTTTGAACTGAGGGGGGAGGAGAAGACAACGTCGACGTGGTCCAGGGATGATGCAACGTGCCGCGGTAGAAGACATTCGGGTACGTGCTGCTCGGATCTCGCAGCGGACAAGCGAGCGGCACCACGCAGGCTACATGATTAAAGCCTAGAGTCTAGACTACCTAGACCTACCTTAGAGAGCGCATGCGAGGTCTGATTGGCCGTTCGCTGATCGTCCCATGGTCCCCCCAGGCAGGCCTTGGTGTCGCAGTGAGCCCGCCGTCAAGAGTTCCGCTCCGGGAATGCCGTTTCGGTTGACTCGGACGGTGTGATCGTTTGGACGGGAGCGAGCGAGCGAGCCAGCTTAGTCCTCCGTGTGAAATAACGTGTGAAATTATGACCTAGTTGTGTATTGTGCCTGCCACCTTTCACATCCCTGCCACCCGCCTCTGCCCGTCTTCCTTTTCCGCTAAGTCCACTAACCTCTACAGCTCCTTAAGGAACTTAGCATGCTTTATTTTAAAGAGCTAATTAATCTTAGCTTAGTTTTACCCTATTAAAAGCTTACTAGCTATTTTTTTTAAAAATCCTTTAATATTATTGGCTTTTTTTTATAAGCCTTAGGCAAGTAGTTTTAAGATTAAGTAATAAAAATAGTTATATAGTAGATTAATTAAGCTTATTTATTTATAATAATAAAAGTAATACTTAAAGCTATAAAAATTAATATTATTACTTTAGTCAAATTTATAAAAAGTATAAATAGTATTAATATAAAAGAGTTAAGAATTAGCTATTTTAATTCTATAAGTAATTTAGTATATTATTAAATAAAAATTCTTAAAGCTATTTAATAGCTAATGAAGCTTATATTATATAACCCTTAGTATTACTTATAAAAGTTATTTCTATTATAGTTTAATTAAAGCTTTTAGGCTATAGCATTTATTAAGGTATTATAATAGATAATAACTACTAGTTTAGTTTATAGCTAAAAGGGTGTTTTTTTTTAGTAATAACTTAGGCTGTTAGTAGGGGCCTGAAAAGGTTAAGCGAGCCAGCTTAGTCTAGAAGGTGCCATGTCGAACAAGAGTTGGATCATGGATGAGAGAGCTCGGGCCGCTGAGATTGCCGGTGGCATCGGAAAGCCTGTGGACGACCTTGAAGAACGGACGAGAACCGAGCCGGGGGTATCCCGTCATCAAGTGCCGGCATTCCCAAGCGCAGGAGGAGTATCCGTACTGTGTAGTATTAGTAGGAGGAGGAGGAGAACCCGAACAGCGTTGCAGTACGGATACAGTAGACCTGCTGATCCCCTTGCCCAAGGCGGGCAGAGATTCAACGACGGCCGGTGCACCCAAGAGGGCCATGCTTGCAGCTGGCAAGTCACACTTGATGAGGTTGACGGTGACAAGGCCTCCATGCATGCGGAAGCTGGTCAAGACACCATGTTGCGCGTCGATTGGTCCGAGGTGCAGCGACCTGATTGCAGGCAGAGATGACAGGGGATTGAGTAAGTAATAGTACACGTGTAAGTAAAGCGACGCAACGACGCGACGCAACGCTAGGCCGTTGGATTTACGAGGTTCGTATATTGACACTGACATGGCCGAGGAGTTTGCTGCCCTTTCCCAGCGGGGGGNCTGTCGACCTATACCGTTCGCTTTTGTCGACCAGACAGGCAGGCCGACGGAGAGCACCTTCATCCGTTTACTACCAGGGCGTTTGTAAGACGGGGGAAGCAGGAATTGTGTGCAGGGAGTTAGTCGCGCAGCCTGTCTCGGCCTTGAGCTTGGGCCGAGTGTTGAAGCATGGCAGCTGCAAGAACAAGAGCCGAATTACCGATACTTAGGTACACTATCTGTACCCTACCTACCTAGATCAGACCTCTCTCGCCCCAAGATTCAGTCCTCAGTCGGTGCCGGTTGGATGAAGATGGCGGCCGTGGGCCGTGAGAAATCTGCAGGGAGCTGCAAACTGCAAATTGCAGCCATGTTCTGTCGACATTCAGAGGTACTACAGAGGTACTAAGGGTACGTCTCCTGGATTTAATGTACAGGTAAGTGACTCTCGTCCCCAGCTAGCAGCGTTCGTCCAAGTTCAGTTCAGTTCGGGGGTGTTCTTTCCTCCCAGCATGCGGTGGCCCCATAACTAGATACAAGTACCATAGTACAGAGTACAGTACTTCGTAGGCCCAGAGGCACGGAGCACACAGGTACCCCTACCCTTCCACCAACGAATGCTGTGGCCTGGTTTGCCCAATCAAACATGGCAGAAAACAGCCAGACGACCGGATGACCCACTTAATCACTCGGGTCACGACGCGCTTCTGTCGCGTCCGCAACGCGTCTTTTTCCCACTTCACACCTGTGGATATTGGGTGTCAAAATTCTTCCGCATCTCTTTTCTCTCTCTACCTAACAGTAGGTATCTCTCTACCGCGGATCACCCACCCCTACTGCCTCTACACGCCGGGGATCATCGACCAACGTCACCGCCCACTTTTGTGATGCCAATGAGTCGCCGCCCGCTTGTCGCACGCACTCCCTCACCTTGACTGTCACCGGGCCGCTGCCAACACTTCACCTGGCTGCTCACCTCCCCATCTCCTTCTCTCTCTCGCTCCCCGTCTCGACTTGACCGTTCATTCAGCCGTGGCGGCACCCCAACAAAATCGCTCCCTCACTAATCCCGCCGTACATCAAGTACAACCTGCCCATCGTCATCCGCTTCTCGGGTTCTCCGCTATTGATGCCACTCTGAGTCGACGACCATTTCTTCACACTCCCTTGAAACGGTGTCTCGCCTATTTGCAATCGTTCGGCAGTATCCGTATTCAACTTCATCTTCAACCACAACCCGCTCGCTACTCGTCCGATGGTCCGTTTTGTGGCTTGTGGCTTGTTAAGCCGCTCAGCCAGTGCGCACCGAGACTCTGCTCGTCCCAAGGGGACCAACGCCCCGGCGCACGAATAAGCCGAATAAACCTGTCGGCTGCAGACGCAGAAACCAGCCTCTCTCATTTCCTGGGCCCCGGTCTCCAAACGACCAAGCGCAAACCACGGCACCCGCAACAACAATCACCGCAGGGCAAACGCGCCCTACCTTGGGAAAACAGAGCACGAAGCTGCACGCACATCCACTGGAACGCAGTACTCTCTGTATCTGTATCGTCCGTCTGTTTGCTTGTGTCACCGCCCCACAATCCAACCGACCTGGCTGTCTGGACTACTCCTCATCCTCCTCCTCCTCCTCCTCCTTCTCCTCTCCAGCTCGCTGTCATTGTCGGTCCCAGACTGCTTCATCCATTGTCTTGTCGTCTCGTCCGTTGGATCAGCCAGTCTGCAGTCTGCGATTGACTCCCACTGGCCACACCTACCTACGCCCCTAGCTTGTTTCCTGCGGCATCTGTTACAACTGCTGCATAGCCCGAAGACCAAAGAGGACCAGTGCTGGCGTGGGAATTGTTGATAGCTCCGTCATCAGACCTGCAAAGGCCTGCTTCCGGTGCTTTGCCTCGACCAACCCAACCCCTACTTCTGCGCGCTTCCCAGACTTCACGCGCGTCGTACCTTGCCTTGAACCTGGCGAACGGGCGGACCGACCAACGGGAGGTCGAAGCCTCTGTTTTGCTTTGCTGTGCTTCCGCTCTCTCTCTCTCCTCTTCGCTCGTCCGGGACCCTCGTCGTTCGCTGCTTCATGATCCGCTGCACATGCACACCTGTCGTGTCCGTCGACTGGCTGCTACCTTGGCTATACCAACCATACCGCACGGCACAGTGCGTTCGGAGTGCATGTGCCTGCCTGCCTGCCTGCTGCAAACACCACCCACCACCGTCCGTCCGTCCACCATCCATCCATCCCATGTCGCTGACCAGCTGCTTCGAAGGAGGACCGACCTTTCTGGAACCTCTTGGTGAAGAAGAGTGAAGGCGGGTCTTGGACTCTTGGAAGAGCCCACCCACGACTTCAGGCCGGACTCCAGTCTCAGTGGTTGACAACGGACGATCAGTCGACCCTCCAGGGCGCTTCCCACACCACGCACCTCACCGCACATCGCTTCTTCAGGGTCTTCGTTGCAAAGAAAAAAAAAAGGAGAAAAAAAACAGACGTCGCACACCCGGCCGCTCCACTCCGCTACATGCGCTGGCGGCCCTTGAGGCTTCTGGACTTGTCTCGAGCCGCTACTGGCGTGCCCCGTCAGTCACACCTGCTCCACTGTCACTCACGCCTCGGACGGCCTAACTAGGTTCCCTTGGGTTTAGTCTTGGTGGGGGGATTCTAGCGTCGCTCGACCGCCGTCTGCTGTCCGCTGTACAAGGTACTATTGTACTGTGTCCAACGACAACGGCCCCCCCCCCCCGGTGCTGCTACATACCTCTGTACTGCTACCACTCCACGCTTTCTCTGCCTCTTCATCGACGCCGAAGTACGTACTGTACGCACTCCTCCCACCGCTGCAACGACTGCACGGTTTGTCGGTTCACCCCAACTCTGGCGAGGTACAGAGTACTTTTCGGCGTCCAACGGCCTGTCGACCCTTTCCACTGCAACCCTCAGGCACGAGCACAGGCTCAGGCGCAGGCACAGGTCGTCTCCCATTCGTATCCTGCGTCCCGCCCTGTTCCCGGCTCTCCAAGCAAGGTTCGCGCCACCCGCTCTTCTCTTTCTCTCTCTCTCTCTTCTCCACCCCGCCCACCCACCGTCCACCGTCCACCGTCGCTGGACCTTGCCATACATACCACACCGGTCCGCCTCAACCCAATCCTCTCCGATCTTCCTCCTCCCACCTCTTCGCCTTCAACCACAGTCGTTCCTTTTTCGCAAACATCAACCGTCCTCCGGTGGCGGGGGTTGCGCCGCGATTTCCCCCGATAAGCCCACGAACTTTCCACCGCCAGTAGAGACGACGACCGACGCCTTTGTTGTTGTTGTTGTTGTTGTTGTTGTTGTTGTTGTTGTCTTGTGAATCCGGCTTTCGGCTCGTCGCGACGACCCATTTCCTTGGTTCTACACATAAACATACACACCACCACACACACATACACGCACATTGCGCCAACGAACCTTGTCCCCCGATATCCACGAACCCATCTACGACCCTTGAAACGACGACCACGACCGCGACGAAGACGGCTACACCGTTTTCCTTTTTTCTGTGTTTTATTCGACTCTGGCCTTAACGGAAGAGCCTTTTGCAAATCCAACGTCCCTCGAATCCAGGCGAGGCCGTCGCATACCTGATTTGCGTTGGATTCAGCGCACCATACCAATCATTGCAATCGCCTCAGTCGCATTCGTTCAAGTCCAAAACTTTGCATATTAGACGACTCGCGCTACACACTTCTGTGCCCTTCCCGCGCGCGCGCGCGCCTTTCGGGATCGGCATTAGCTTACCTTGGAGCCGTTGAGGCTTGGAGGCCTTCCCACGCGCTACCATCCCAGACAGTTGGACGGTCGAATTCCCGCTTGTCTCTTATTTCCGCCACAACAGACGAGTGAAAGGACCACGTCGCCTTTGTTCTCGAGGAGCCGTTACCCATCATCCGGCCACCAAAGCGCGGAGCTCCGTTGCCATTCGCATTCTTTACGAGAGACCATCACATTCCAAAGACGCCACTCTGTACCTGTTGTCGGGCACGATGAACCCGCAACATTCCGGAGCGGCGACGCTGCCAAAAGGCTTCCGTTTCCATGACCCGGACCAGCAGAACCCCAAAACACCGGAGCCATTTGCCACGGACGAGGAGTTGCAGCCGCCTTCCCCCCCGCGCCCTCGCTTGAGACTGAAAAGGCGCGTCGCATCCCACCTGACTGCCCCGACGTCGCAGTTCCTCGCGTCTGTCGCTGCAGCCGACGTGCCAATACCCAGCATCGAGGAGCCTGTGTCATCTGGCGCAAACACGCAGTTTTCCAGCATGACATATCCGGTCATTCACAACCTCAAGGACCTGGATGGACTGGCGTTACATAAATTCCGCGACAGGCGTTTTTCTCCACCCAAGACGCCGGCACCCGGCGTCGCCCCGTCGCTTTCCCCCAGACGATACCCGAATTGGTCCATCGACTCGGCCTTCAGCAGCGGCGAGTCTACCCCGGAATTCGAATCCAGCCGGCCATCCACCGCACGCTCCACCCAAACCAGCGCATCCCTCTTCAGTCGCTTCTCGCTCACGTCGGAGGACCTGCAGTGCATCAGCCCCGAGACTGACGCGTCGGACCACTTCAAGCAGTCGTTCTTCGACGGCCTTGACGAGCCTACCCACCCTCCAGCCAAGCCCAAATCCAAGAGGAGAAAGGCCCCGTGGACGAAGGCTATGAGCGACCACCTGTGGACTACCTACCTCACCTATCTTCAGGACCCCAAGGTCACGCCGTTCCGCACGGGAAAAAGCTGTGTCCCTCCCCAAGGCGTGTGTCTTCGGGTTGCCAGGGAGGCGAAGAGGAGCTGGAGGGGCCCCAAGGGCGGAAGGAAGTCGCTGAACCCCAAGACCGGAAGCAACACGCCGACCGTCGAGACTTGCACCTTTCTCCAGTGGCCGCACACCTGCGCGGCCACCCGGGGTCATTTGAGGGAGCTTTGCAAACTGAAAGCCGCTTCATCGTCGGCCCGGACGACGCAATTCCTCGCCAACAGCCCGACACCCTACGGCAGGACGGCGGCGCGGTTCTGGAACCGCAGATCCACTCCGGCCCGGTCCCCCTCGGTATTTGCGGCGCACGACATGTCCATGTCGCTAACTCTCAGCACGTCAGAAGCCATGCAGCCACACGGTCCTCTGGCGCAACTCACAAAGACGGATCCCGAGCTTGCTCAGGAGCCCATCACGGAGCCGTTCCCACTGCTCTCTGTCGATTTCGGCAAGCTGGACGTTCCCCTGGGTGACGAACGCCCCCGGCTCGGGTCGCCGTTCATGGCCAAGAGCTACGGGCCCAGCTCGACTGGCGCATTGGCTGCTGCCGTGTCTTGGGCGCCTCAAAGACAGAACCAGAGCCTCGGCCACAGACGCACCCTCCAGTCGCCGGCGCGTATGACGCGAAGCCGGTCCAACACGCAGAAGCGGATCGGAAGACCCAGGCAGTTGTCGCATGAGCCGCGAAAGACGAAGCGGCCCAGTCTTGTCTCCGATCTGTGGACCGAACCCATGCCCGCCGAGGGTCTGCGCAAGACGCCACTCCAGCCGGACGTCGTCGAATTCAGCTCGACAGCCAACCACTCGCGCGATGACCTTTTCGTGCCTAGAACGAATCTTGCTGGGCTCTTTACGGCCCCGATGCAGATACCCTCATCCCGGCCCCAGCTGCTGGACACATCCGACCCTTTTTTGGCTCCGCCCAATGCACCGCCTCCAAGGCTAGGATCGCCATTTCCCGGATCCAACACCAGCTTTTCGTTCCCCAACCGGTTCACGCAGCCAGAGGCGTTTGATCGTGGCACGATCCGTCCCTTTGCAACAATACAGCAACCCGGTGACGGCGGCTCGGCGCCTCCTCGCAATCTGGCTGATAGACTTGCCTACATCGACGAGCGTCTTAGGGACTTTAGACGGCGTGACCCCAACCGTCGCCGATCCGAATCGCCCTTTTAGTGAACACTTCCCTGCCCATAATCCTTTCCTTTGTACATGCTGCCACGCCCGCCATTGTCTCACGACTTATGAGTTCATGCAAACCATCTGCCCGATACCCATGTGGGCAGAGTTCTGCAAGGACATGCCCCTTCGACCGGTACATAGACGACAGCACGTTTTGATGACGGCCCCCGACACTGGCCACCTACACCATCGACGCTCTTTTTTCCTTGCTTCGCTTCTTCTGAACACATTTTGCTTCACATATTGAGGGGAATTGGACACGGAGGCCTCTCTCCCGGCTTGGAGGACTAATGGCCACTTTGCTTGAGATAGTGTGCGATTCTGGACACCATTCCCTATGTTATCTTTTTGGTCCATCCGTGGCTGTCGGCCCTTTGGCAGCCCGGCTTCTGGTTACGAGAACTATGACGATGGGCATGACGAAACGACATTCCGACGAGGACGTCGGACATTTTATGTATCTATCGGCGACCGGGCCTTGTTTGGGGTTCCGGGACGTTGAGCGCGCGCGAGAGAGAAAGAGGGAGAGAGAGAGAGAGAGAGAGAGCGAGAGAGAAATCCATGAAGAGACGAGATTTAAAATGGAATCAGAAGAGTGTGTGATGAACATGGCCACGAGTGAACCAGAAGAAGACAGGACAAACGTTTTGAGACGAAATGCATAATGATCTTTGGGGAATCCCGCGTGCCTTCATTCGTTCGTTTCGTTTCGGCCCAACTGCCCCTCCGTGAGAACGTGCTTTCTGACGTCAGATTGGTAGAGATACTTTCGCGGGTCGTCTCACCGCCGTGTTGTCTCGACGCAAGTCTACCCCTTTCGTCTGGGCGGTCGACGCGTTGGACGCGCGAGCACCGCGTGGTGCGAGAGAGCCCTTTTCTGAGGACGAGAGGAGGTTGGGCCTATCACTGCGAGCCGAGGCGCGGGACAAAGATGCGAGGGACGATGCCAGGGGCGATGCGAGGGACGCCGCATCGGGCGCGCGGAGGCGGATGAGGTGCATGCCGAGACTGGAAGGGAGAGTGAGCTGTGTGTGTGTGTGTGTGTGTGTGTGTCCCATTTCCCAGCCTCCCGGATTCCTAAGGACTCTCTCCGCAGGGAAGGAGTGAACACAAGACATCGCTCATCTGTATGAGCGGCCTCCTAATCGCATACGTTACCTGCTCCAAGTCTGTACCATACCGTGCTGTCTGCATATGAAAAAAAATTCACATCCCTTCTGGATGCTCAAATCTTACGGGAATGCCTCGGAGGAGGCCGCAAGGGGAAAGGAGGGCGGCGCTCCGGGGCCGGGCAAGCCGGGCTGTCCAGCCGATCGCCCGGGCGAGGGAGAGTGGCGGACCGGACGCGGTAAGACGCGGACGCTTCGGGCGAGTGAGTGCCCTCGTGGAAGGTGAGCGAGCGTGGGGGAAGGGTCCTTGGAAGTCCGAGGGTTGCGAGGGTGATGGATGGCTCTGATGGGTCCGTGAGGAACGCTGACGGACGTTGATGGTTTGACTAGGGAATTCAGTGCCTTGGGGGAGGGAGGGGCGGGGGAGTTCGTCCGCCACGAGGAATGCTCTCCCTCATTTCGCCTTGGAGACTCCTGAGATACGTGATGGGTAATGGGTAATGGGAAGGGGGGGACGCAACGGAGACATCGGCATGTCTGCCATTGTTCTTCCCCCCCCGTCCCCTCCTGAGTGAGTATCGGATGCCACAGGTTGCAACTAGGCCGAGACTGCGCGATCAGCGGGGTTTGAACGCCGGGGGCGACGGAGTTACGTATCGGAACGAACCCAACCGCAGCCCAGCTCGACCCCAACGGGGGGGGGGGGGGGGCAAT
>PUHP01000150.1:14618-27427 GCA_006783085.1 Colletotrichum shisoi | reverse complement strand
GGGGGGGGGGGGGGGGGGGGGGGGGGCGGTTTCTTGTATTGAAAATACGCATGTGAACGCTGATCGACCGTTAAAGCGTCTTTTTAGACGAGCACGTCAGACGAAGAGGCGTCCTGGTCCGCCCGTTTCTTGGGTCAGTCGTGACGGGTAAACAAGCTAGGGACGAAGCCGCGGGGCGTGAGAATGTTTGATGCCCGCGGCCCCGGGCTAACATCGCCGAGGAAGTCGCACTGGCGAGGAGCTCATCAATGCAGACTGAGCCCGTCCCTCGCTCAAATTCCCAAGTGATCATATCATGGCTGGGGCGTCGGAACAGTCACTCCGAAGGAGGCACCTCAATGCTCGGTGATCATCACCGCCTAGCAGCATCGGCTCTGTCGCCAGCCAGAGCCGAGCGCATTCCAAGCTCGACGACTGCGCCGCCGCCGTGTTGCGTCCGTCCGAATGCTGCGTTCTCGGGGTCGTCGAGGCAGTGCATCGCGGGCGGGAAAACCCCCCTCAAGCTCGACGGGGGTGGAAACTGAAAGACGGGATGCTAAGAGCCGGGAGCCTATGTCGCTACCATGGTACGCTTGGTTTCAGCCGTGGGGATGGGAAGCTTGGAGGAGTTGATGAGCGCGTCGCGAGGTGGTGGAAAAAGTGAAGGCCCGTATTCGAGCTGGCGGGCGTGCGGACTTGAAACCGGGTCTCGACCGCCGGGCACGACAAAGCTAGGCGACCCGCGAGAAGAAGAGTCTAAAAGCCTCCTCCTTGAGGCTGGCCCAGGAGCCCAGGAGGCTTGGGCACAGGCACAGGCACAGGCACATGCACAGGCACAGGGCAGCTTGTGGCCAGGCCCCAGTCAGTCCCAGTGACTCTGGCCCATTGGGCGACCCAGTCTTTTGCTCAGCCTGCAATATCGGCGAATTCTGGCTCCGATGTACGGTTACGGAGACTTGGAGAGGTGGAGTTTTCTTGCGAGTCTTGGAGCCTTGAGGGGTTGAGCTTCGAGAAGGAGACCCCCGACCCATATCAAGAGGAAGAATCGGGAGCCGGGGGTCATGTGCTGTTGTTTGCGCGGATTTTTGTCCCTCTCCTCTCTCCTCTCTCCTCTCCTGTCTAGCTCCAGTCCCAGCTCCAGCTCACACTCCCAGCTCCATTGCTCCCTTGACCTGACTGACCTAAGTAGACTTGATTATGGGTCTCTTCTAGTCGATCACGCCATTGCAACGGCCCCAGAAACAAAAACTGTTTTGACTACGTCCAGCCAAGATGTTGTCGTGTTGTTTTTGTCCGAGGAGGGGCGTAGATGACCTCGAAAATGTTGACGTCGTCGACCACAACAATCAATCAAGCGACGCGCATTGTCCGATCCGAGACTGACATGACATGGTGTCCCGTCCGTCCTGACGCGCCCAGGGAGGACGATGAGCGGTGACGAGTGGCGGAGAGGGCCTTCATTGGATCTAGTTGCTTACGCGGAGAGGAGGGAGAGGCCTAGGTCGGTTCGAAGGCAGCGCCACGAGCTCAACACACACACACACACCCACATTGGCGGCTGCTTCGCCATCATGAACTCAGTTGGGCGAGAAGACGGCGTGTCCAATCGAGGGAGTCTAGAAGACGCCTGAGCGTGAGTGAGATATTGCAGTCATATGCATCATTTTCTCAACAGGGTGAGACATTTGTGATAGCTCGGGGAAGCTAACGAGGTTGTCGCTGACGGTGAAATCGGGCACCGCTGGTTACTGAGTAGTGGCGGGGGATTTGGCAGAGGCTACTAACTACGCTCAACATGCTCGAGTAAGGTGCCTGAAAAGGGGCCGGCGATGCATTTCTAGATGGAAATAATACCCGTACTCTCGATGTAAATAGTGCGGGCGGATGGCGGACGAATGAGCGGGAGCATTAACCCCCGGGTAAGCTCTGGTAGATTGGTACCTAAGGCAAAAGCTTAGGGTAGGTTCGTATTGGGTTACTCGCGGGCCACAAGCCGGCGGCGGGCGATAAGAGCCAAGACCAGACGAGGGAAAGACAAAAACCGCTCACACCGCCCTTCCATATCGAGGCAAGTCCCTTGCGTTCCTGCCGCTCTTCTTCGACCACTGGGCCAATAGGAAACAGGCTGCCCCTCCTTCCCAAGGTCAGGTTTCCCGGCCATTGTTTGACTTTTCGCTAGGTACCTTGAGTCGACCGACGTCTCTCGCCAATTCATCTTTGCATCGAGGCTCGAAATATGGCCCAACAAGAGTGGCCGTCTAATATGCGGACACGTAGATGTTTTCGAGGCCGACCGGCCGGCCGGCACTGCGTCCTCAGGCATAGACACATGTGAAGTGAGAAAGTCGAGGGGCAACGGGATGGGGCACAATGGAGAGCAACGGCGACCATTGAGCTTGTGGTCAGGTACACAGACAGGCTGCTGGTGCTGGAGCTAGCTACCGCGACTAGGGTGCCTACCTACGAGAGGGGCACTAACAGAGAACAATGGGTGGCTTCCCAGCTTGCCAGCGTAGCACCGGGACGCCGTAGCTTCTCGAGATAGTGCTCCGTTATGGGCTGGTACGGTACGGATACCCCGCCATGTGAAATGTGGTGAAGTGCCCAGCAGGAATGCACGGTGGGTCCATCGACCAAACATTGTCCCCAATTGAGTCTCCAGCTTCACGCCACGCTGCCTTCTCAGGCCGTGCCAGAGGGCGGTATCCCAAAGGGCAATCTGCGACAACCCCTCCTTCCCTCCCAAAGCTACCCCACCTCGACGCCAGCGGTGCAACATTGGGCGAGAGGAAACTTATCGCCTCGTTTGGTTCTTTTTTACTTTTATTTCGTTTTCTAATCTTTCTCTCTTGTCTCATCCTACTCCAACGGCCGTAGACTCAACAATGGAGCAGTGTGAGGGATAGATTGGAACCGAGAGGAAGAAGACAGTGACGATCGATATAATATTCCAAGTCAGACGATGTAGCGAGTTGTACCGTGCATGCACTTTCTGCATCTCTCTGTACCTCGTCCTACCTACTCTACTCTACTCTGTACTCCGCGTAGGTAAGGTAGGTAGGTGTGTGTATCCGTAGGTGGGCCAGGGGAGGAGAAGAAAAAAAGTCAGGGCCTAACACAATCCGCAAGGGACCAGAAAGCCGACTTCGCTCTCAATCGACTGGACCGGGACCCGTCGTTGGACCCCACCACCCACTGAGAAGAGCTCCCCCCGCCTTGCCTTCCTGCCCATGCTGCCCTTTCTCTCCCTTCGCACGCAATTGCCAGAAAGTCACCGACCGACTCGGCCGCCACACTGGAGTAGAGTTTTCGTTTCTTATCTTTTTTTTCCCTATCCTGAAGTGTTCGTCCAAGCGACAGACTACTTCTAATAACCCCTCGTCCGCCGCCCTTCTGCCCCAACTTCCTCCCTCCTTCTCTCTTCCTCCTCCTCCTTCTCCTCCTCCTCCTCCTCAACCGCCCTGTCTACCAAATTCTTTTCTTCTTACCTTGCAACTTGTCGGCGGGGTAACTTGATACATCACACATTTCAGTCGCCTTTGGATTCTTTGCACAGACAAGCAACAGCATTCAAGATGGTTCAGTCTTCGGTTCTTGGTTTCCCCCGCATGGGTGTGAACCGTGACCTCAAGAAGGCCAACGAGGCCTACTGGGGCGGCAAGCTCTCCCGCGAGGACCTCCTCGCCGAGGGCAAGAGACTCCGTCTTGCCCACTGGAAGATCCAGAAGGATGCCGGTGTCGACATCATCCCCTCCAACGACTTTGCCTACTACGACCAGGTCCTCGACCACATCCAGCTCTTCAACGTATGTGGCCCACCCCCTCCCTCCTATTTGTACTCTCTCTGTGTCTGTGTGTTGGTGTGTGCATGAATTCACAAGCTTACCAAACAATCAGGCCGTCCCTCCCCGTTATGCCGAGACCAAGCTCGAGGCCATTGACGAGTACTTCGCCATGGGCCGCGGTCACCAGAAGGACGGCATCGACGTCCCCTCTCTGGTAAGCCCCGCCCCCGCTGCCCCCGCTCACTCGCAAAACATTGAGCGATAAAAGAAGACGAAAAAAAGAAGAAAAAAGCTTTGACCAGTTGCTGACGGGAACCCCCCCATAGGAAATGGTCAAGTGGTTCGACTCCAACTACCACTACGTCAAGCCTACCTTCCAGGATGGCCAGACCTTCAAGCTCGCCTCCGACCCCAAGCCCGTTCGTGAGTTCAACGAGGCCAAGGCTGCCGGCATTGTCACCCGCCCCGTCCTTCTGGGACCCGTCTCTTTCCTCCACCTCGGCAAGCCCGACCGTGGCCAGTCCGTTGACCCCATCTCCCTCCTCGACAAGCTCGTCCCTGTCTACGTCGAGCTCCTGAAGCAGCTCAAGGCTGCCGGTGCCGAGACCGTCCAGATCGATGAGCCCATCCTGGTCTTCGACCTCCCCCGGAAGTCCAAGGACGCCTTCAAGCCCGCCTACGAGAAGCTCGTCGGCGCCGGCCTCCCCAACCTGGTCCTGGCCACCTACTTCGGCGACATCGTCCACAACTTCGATGTCCTCCCCGCCCTCAGCAACGTCTACGGTCTCCACGTCGACCTTGTCCGCAACCCTGAGCAGCTCGGCCCCGTCCTCGAGAAGCTCGGCCCCAAGCAGGTCCTCTCTGCCGGTGTCGTCGACGGCCGCAACATCTGGAAGACCAACTTCCAGCGTGCCATTGACACCGTTAAGCAGGCCATCGCCAAGGTTGGCGAGGAGCGTGTCATCGTCGCCACCTCCAGCTCCCTCCTCCACACTCCCCACACCCTCACCTCGGAGAAGAAGCTGCCCGAGGAGGTCTACCGCTGGTTCTCCTTCGCCTCCGAGAAGGCTGTCGAGGTTGCCATCATCGCCAAGGCCATCACCGATGCTGCCTCCGTCAAGGCCCAGCTCGAGGAGAACGCCAAGGACGTCCAGTCCCGCGCCACCTCTGCCCGCACCAACGACCCCAACGTCAAGAAGCGCCAGTCCGAGGTCACCCCTGAGATGCACAACCGCAAGTCTGAGTTCCCCAAGCGTATCGAGGCTCAGAAGACCCACCTGAAGCTTCCCCTCTTCCCCACCACCACCATCGGCTCCTTCCCCCAGACCAAGGAGATCCGTATCCAGCGCAACAAGTTCACCAAGGGCGAGATCACGGCCCAGGAGTACGAGAAGTTCCTCGAGAAGGAGATGGACGAGGTCATCGCCATCCAGAACGAGCTCGACCTGGACGTCCTCGTCCACGGTGAGCCCGAGCGTAACGACATGGTCCAGTACTTTGGTGAGCGCATGGACGGTTACGTCTTCACCACCCACGCCTGGGTCCAGTCTTACGGCTCGCGCTGCGTCCGTCCCCCCATCGTCGTCGGTGACATCTCTCGCCGCAACAACGAGCCCATGACCGTCAAGGAGTCCAAGTACGCCGCCGCTCACTCCAAGCGCACCATGAAGGGCATGCTCACCGGCCCCATCACCTGCTTGCGCTGGTCTTTCCCCCGTGACGACGTCCACCAGTCCGTCCAGGCCCAGCAGCTCGCTCTGGCCCTCCGCGACGAGGTCGTCGACCTCGAGGCCGCCGGCATCTACTGCATCCAGGTCGACGAGCCTGCTCTGCGTGAGGGTCTCCCTCTCCGCTCCGGCAAGGAGCGCGAGGCCTACCTCAAGTGGGCCGTCGACTCCTTCAAGCTGTCGACCGCCGGTGTCGAGGACTCGACCCAGATCCACTCCCACTTCTGCTACTCCGAGTTCCAGGACTTCTTCCACGCCATCGCCGCGCTGGATGCCGATGTCCTGTCCATCGAGAACAGCAAGTCGGACGCCAAGCTCCTCCGTGTCTTCGAGGAGAAGGCCTACCCCCGCCACATCGGCCCCGGTGTCTACGACATCCACTCCCCCCGTGTGCCGTCCCTGGAGGAGATCAAGACTCGCATCGAGGAGATGCTCAACAACGGCCTCCGCCCCGAGCAGTTGTGGATCAACCCTGACTGCGGTCTCAAGACCCGCCAGTGGGCCGAGACCAAGGCTGCGCTGTCCAACATGGTCAACGCCGCCAAGTTCTTCCGTGAGAAGTACGCCAACAAGGCCTAACTGGACGGTACGCGTGCATATGGACGAGTTGTGATTTAGGTGTTGGGTGGGAACGATAGTCTATTCAACAGACATGACGTGGCAATACCCGCGGGGATAACCGGAAAATCAGGGGAAGGTTTCGGGCACATTCAACATAGGCGTTCTTTTTTCAACATCTCCTTGGCGTTTTGCAAGCGGGTTTGGGACTCAGGGAAAAGTAAGGCATTCAACAGATACCGCTTTCAGGGAGTGGGTCCTGGACGGATGGACCGAAACAAAAGAGCCCCTTAACGGGCCAGAGGTCTTAACGAATGTAGTATGTTCATAATACATGAAATTGCAAGGTTCAATCATTTTGTCTCGCTGGTTTCACTGTGTGCTTTGGGAGACATTGCTCTGTGGATGGTCTGCGTCGGGGTCTAACGCGACAAACAGGGGGACGTTGATTTTGACTACAGGCATGATGTGATGATAAGCATTGGTGAGACAAGCCGTGTCTTGCTTGGCCACATGTCATGTTGTCAAAGTGAAACCCCCGCGCGGAAAAGTTCGTGAAAACAACCTCCCTCGTCAATGAGAAACTCGGTAAACAACAGGAGGGGGGGGGATTAGGGGTCAAGGGCACATCTGTTTTACGCCAGGACGCCCACCATGAAGACGCGCAGCTAAGGCGATCGATCCCTCTGGGCGTAGAGAGTGCAGCGAGCGAGTTCCCAAAACCCCCCGACTCTTTTAAACATGTGGTTAAGTCAGGTATTGACGGGTACACGATATGAAAAGCATGGTACAAGATACGGCTACGTGCCAAGTCTAACTAGCGCTGACTGAATACAGATACAACCAACACGGTATAGGGAAGGGGTGAGCGAAGGAAGTGGCCGGGTGCCGAATCGGCGCCAGAGGGAACAATTCGGAATGACGCCACCCGCGGGGGACCCACTCCGGCTCAAGATGCCGCACGTCAGTTCGCCAATCGATGGTAGGCTCCTTCTAGGATGGCTTCATCGAAGGAAGGTGCTTCCAGACGTGCTAGTAGGGGCGCGGTATTCCATTCCTTGGAAAGTGCACTGGACAGACTTTAGGCCGAGCTGATTAATCCGACCGGTTCACGACTCCATGAATGGCTTACTCTGCAGAGTGGAACATTCTCTTGAAAACGGAATACGGATTCCTAGGTTCGTCTTCTGTTAGCCTTATGGGATAAAATCCCTCTCCCCCTCCCTCCCCTTGAGCCCTTCTGTCAACGTTATCAACACGAAACAGGGTTCTACAACGTCTCCCTTACCTGGTGGTCCTCCGTCAACACTCACTACAATAGTACGACAACACCCCGGCACGCACCAGACACAGAGACCTGTTCCAGCGTCTCGTCTTGTTCAAGTCTCTCCCGGGACGATGACCGGCACCGCCAACAAGGCCGCCCCAGGCGTGCCGTTTTACACGCCGGCTCAAGAGCCCCCCGCCGGCACCCCCATCGACCCCTCCCCCGCGCCGACGCTCTTCCAACCCCTCCGCATCCGCGACGTCACACTCAACAACCGCATCTGGGTCTCGCCCATGTGCCAGTACTCGGCCGAGGACGGGCACGTGGCCGACTACCATGTCGTGCACCTGGGCCAGTTCGCGCTGCACGGCGCCGCGCTGACCGTCATCGAGGCCACGGCCGTCGAGCCGCGGGGCCGCATCTCGCCCCAGGACGTCGGGCTGTGGAAGGACTCCCAGATCGCGCCGCTGAAGCGGGTCGCGGACTTCATCCACTCGCAGAACCAGGCCGTGGGCATCCAGCTCGCGCACGCGGGGCGGAAGGGGAGCTTGTTGGCGCCGTGGATCACGGAGGTGCGCGGCAAGTCGCTCGCGCGCGAGAGCGAGGGCGGGTGGCCGGACGACTGCGTTGCGCCGAGCTCCATCCCGTACACCAAGGACTGGGCCACGCCGCGGGAGTTGACCGTGGAGGAAATCCAGGGACTTGTGAAGAGCTTCGCCGACGCGGCCAACAGGGCGATCGAGGCCGGCATCGACGTGATTGAGATCCACGCCGCCCACGGGTATCTGTTCAGCGAGTTCCTCTCCCCCCTGAGCAACGTACGTCCCTTCTCTCCCTTTGTCGTGGGGCAGCAGCTGACACACGTCGCAGCAACGTACGGATCAGTACGGCGGCAGCTTCGAGAACCGCACGCGCTTCCTCTTGGAGACCATCAAGGCCGTGCGCGACGTCATCCCGTCCGGCGCGCCGCTCTTCGTCCGCATCTCGGCGACGGAGTGGATGGAGCACGCCGGCAATCCCTCCTGGACGATCGACGACTCGATCAAGCTCGCCAAGCTCCTGCCCGGAGTCGGCGTAGACCTGTTGGACGTTTCGTCGGGCGGCAACAACGAGGCGGCCAAGATCGACATCTCGCAGTACTACCAGGTCAGCCTCGCGGGGCGAATCCGCGAGGCGCTGGAGGCCGAGGGAAAGAAGCTGCTCATCGGCGCCGTGGGCATGATCAGCAGTGGCGAGATGGCGCGAAGCATCGTCCAGGCGAAGAAGGCGAACGGGGAGGCGAACGGGGAGGCGAATGGGCAGAAGAAGACGCTGGAGGTGGACGAGGAGCACGGGCAGGTGACGCACGCGGACGCGGTGTTTGTGGGAAGGCAGTTCCTGCGGGAGCCGAACTTTGTGTACAAGATTGCGAACGAGATCGGGGTGAAGATCAAGTGGGCTAATCAGTACCATCGGGCGCCGCGGGCGAAACGATAACTGCATGGCCGGAAGAACGCTCCGAAGCTTTGAGAAGGTTGATAGACTTGGACGATTCGAGACTATAAAACGAGAGACAGCGGTAGATGGGGGTTAAGTTAAGTACGCCCAAATAGAGATCATTTTGAAAAATGCCCGGCGCGGATAACGAGGGTCGATGCCACAATTGTGCTGAAGAAAACAATGAAAAGGGGAGAGACGTGTTACTTTCAATCTGTGAATTCGACACCCGAGTGAATGCTTTGTGACCATCGTCTCATGCAAAGACAAAGAGGAAAAAAAGGGAGAAGACATTTAAGGAGATGTCCTCTATCCAAACCAACCAACCAAACCCAAGAACGAAACCAACCGTCAATCATCATCCACATCGCGCTCACCCCTACTTCCTCGGCGTCAGGTGGACCATGAGCGACGGCTTGCACCAGAGGACGTAGCACTCCTGGTCGAGCCAGTCGCGGCTCTCGGCCGCCAGCTCGAGGTCGAAGTTCCAGACGACGCGGGCGAGCATCATGCGCATCTCGGCGTAGGCGAGGTTCGAGCCGATGCAGTTGCGGGGCCCGATGTGGAAGGGCTTGAAGGCGTCGAGGCGGTCCGCGGCGAAGGACGGGTCGCTGCCGAGCCAGCGCTCCGGGTGGAACTCGAAGGGCCTGGAGAAGTGCTTCTCGTTGTGGTAGGTGGCCCAATGGGGGATGCTTATGGTGGTCTGTTGGTTGTTTGTGTGTTAGTGATGTGTGTGTGTATGTGTGTGTGTATGTGGAATTATCTTCACGACGAGAGGATATCACGGAGAGAAAGGCATCACAAAGGGGGACGATTTGGGGGAGAAGACTCACGTTGCCGGGGATCCATCGGCCGAGAATCTCCTGTCCGCCCGGGGGCGTCGTCCGCGGCAGGGCGGTCGGGACGGGCGGGTACATCCGCAGGGACTCCTCGAGGACGGCGTGGAGGTACTCGAGCCTGGCGGTGCCGACGATGTCGATCTCGTCCTCGCTCGCGAAGCTGCCGCGGACCTCGGCGACGAGCTTGGCCAGCTTGTCCGGGTTGGTCGTCAGGAGGTAGGTCGCGCCCGAGAGCGCCGTGGCCGTCGTCTCGGAGCCGGCGATGATGAGGGTGCCGGAGTTCTCGTCCATTTCCTCGCGGCTCAGGGGCTGTGGTTGGTAGCAGGAAGAAAAAAGGGGTCAGCCGGGTGTTCTCTGATAGCCATGATGGTGTCGGGGACGTATTCTTTGGGGGGGGGGGGGTTCAAACAAAAATTTAAACCGTCGTAAGGGGGAAGAAGAGACTACACTCACTTCAGCTCCCTTCTTTATCATGGACTCGGCAAAGTCGGGGCGCGGCGTGTCAAGCTGCAGCCTGCGTTCGACCTTTTCGTGGACTAGCGCATTGTGGGACATGCCCCTTTCGATAAGGTCTTTGGGCACGAAGCTCTTGAGCAGAGGCGCGAGGAAATGGAAGCCGCGGGTGAGGTTGATCAGGCACCGCATCTTGACGTTCTCGAAGATGAGGCGCACCCAGGGGTGGTAGTCCGAATTGTCGAGGCAGCCGAAGGACTCGCCGAAGGCTAGGTCACCAATGATGTCGAAGGTGGTGTAGTTGTACCAGGCCACCATGTCGACGGGGGCCTTGCCCTTGCCGGCGAGGGCGCGGAGGCGCTCGATGAAGAGGTCGATGTAGCCGCGGATGATGGGCTGCTGGTCCTGCATGCTCTTGGCGGAGAAGCCGTGGGACAGGATGCGGCGGAAGCGCGAGTGGTCCTCGCGGTTGGCCGAGATGATCTCGGCGCGGCGCTCGTCGAAGAAGTCCGGGTCCTTCTCGTTCTCGAGGGAGCCGGTGCCCTTGCGGTGGCCCATGATCTCCTTCCAGGCGTCCGGGTGCTGGAAGGAGAGCTCGCCGGGGGAGATGCGGATGATTTCGGCGTCGTAGCGCCGGTGGAGGGCGAGGATCGTCTTGTGCGGGTCGCCGCGGATGATCATGAGGGCGTAGGGGATGCGGGTCGCGGCCCAGAGCTTGGGGCCCGGGTAGCTGCGGAGGGGGTGGAGGGTGAGGTTGTAGAGGATAAAGAGGAGGGGGCCGGCGATGGCCTGGAAGGGGAGGTGTTAGTTACTGGGTGGAATGATGGTATTGGATGTGTGTGTGTGTGTTTGTGTGTGTAATACATGTCGAAGGAAGGACCTTGGTGTATGGGAGAAGGTTGATCGAGAGAGGTCTTACTAGTGATATTGTCGCCAGTGGCCACAGGATGAAGCCCGGGAGGCTCGAACCCCCTACTTGGATCCCCATCTTCGTAGTGTCGTGGATATGTTGACCTTTGGCGCGGGGGTGTTTACAGGAGCTGGGACGATGTCGAGTGGTTTTCTCCTACAAAGGTTCGTGGAGTGATATGGGGGAGAAGAAGACGATGGGACAGAGATAGACTTGGATATCCTCAGTCTGATGAAGGGGGCTTCAGAGGATCTCTTTATATGTCACAGGAAACCCGATATGGCCCGCTGCTCTCGACTATAAGATTCAACATTGAAAAGTCACACGGCCCTCCATCCCCCCCCCCCCTTACAAAGTACAACATCACACTTTCTTACCATTGCCTCACGACCTATTGGTACGAACGGGGGACCCGGCCGGCAGAGTCGAGTAAGGCTCAAGGCAGCGAGGCGAGTAGATCCCAGACCCTGCGCAGACGGGATTCAACAAAAGACCGGCATGCATAAAGTCCGCACCAGGTTATGACGCTTCGCTAAATCCCTCCCCGTCCTTTGCAGATCCAGCATCAGCTACGGGTCTCTTGTTTCTCCAGGAAACCAGCCAACGAGGACGGCCCGCCGGGCGTCACGGCCCTCCTCGGGCCAAGGACGGAATCGACTTGGTCCAATTAGCCAGGAGGAAGAACAACCCTTTCCTCGTGCCCCAAAGACGAGAAGGAAAACCAAACCCCTCCCTCCCCCTTGCCCGATCGACCCTACTATGTATGAGGCTTGGACCAAAGAAAAAAAAAGGGAGGGCTCATCGCTCCCGTGTAAAAACCTGAATGTCGTCCAAGTCCCGACAGGGAGGGGCGGGTGCATACTTTTGAGTTTTTTTTCCCCCGCATCGTAAATCGCGCAGCCGGGGCGGGACCGAATGCATGATACCCGCCCAGATTCACTTGCCCGGGAGGGCAGTTCGGCGCCGAGACCCGTAAACTCTCGAAAGCGAACTATGGGTCTCGACGTGGGTGTACCGTGTGAGGCAGATGACAGCGATGAACGGGGCCGCACGATGTACCGTGCTTGACCCGGTGGACGTTGCACCGCAGCGTTTCCAAGATGCTATCATGCCTCAACCAGAGGACGGACGGGCAGCAAGGCGGGCATGTGGTATGTCCCAGGACCCCGAGTCAACGTACGGTGTACGGATACAGGTAGGATAGCCAGCCAGCCAGCCAGCCCGATCCCCCGCCTACTACTTCTTGGGCGGTGTTCGCGGCTCTCAAGGTTTCGACCCATCTCAAGTCCGCAACGGCGGAGTAAGGTGGCAGGCCCAGGTTGCGGAAATTTATTTGCCTGGGGAGGGGGGCGGAGGGGCCTAGATGCGAGAATCCTGCCGAGGACCTCGCGATTCCCCCCACGAGTTTCTCTTCTTTTCGTTTTCTTCTTCTTCTTCTTCTTTGTCCGGCGAGGTGATCTGGTGTCACCCTCAAACTCCGCCGTCCCCCACTGTGCCGCCGGCAGAAGGGCACCGATCGACGATCGATGTCCAAAGAATCGAGTCATGTTCCGACGGTCTCGGACGGGGGACGATTGTCGACAGTCCTACCAAGTACACAGATCCGACGAACCCTCCTGGCCGCGCTGACCTCTCCCCCAGACTAAGTACTGGCGGAGCTACTCAAACCACCCCCTGTGACGGCGTCGGCCAAAGTCGAGTCGAGACAGAGGCGTACTTATTTAGGGCGGAACAGTTTGCGATGGTTTCCTCGGCCGCCCTCTCTCGTTCTGTGATGATGCTGGATGAGAAGGGGGGGGGGGGGGGGGGGGGGGG
>PUHP01000149.1:0-45900 GCA_006783085.1 Colletotrichum shisoi | reverse complement strand
ACGTTAGAAGGCAAAAAACTAGCCCTTATAGTCTAGAGGTATATTAACAAAAAAGGGGGCTTATTAGATTACTACTACAAAGGAGAAAGGGAGCATTATAGACATAGAGCTCCAGCTACAAAAGGCCTATAAAAAGGTATTTATTAACATAGCAAAGGCAGCCTAAAGGCAGTATATTAATAGGAGACTACAGCTAGCCTATATAATAGAGACTGGTAAGCCTGGGAGGTTTTTGTGTTGATTCTGATGTCTGAATAGCTTTACTTAGTTGCGTGAAATATCACACTTTTCGTATGGGTGGTTTTTTCGTATGGCCCGTGAGCACTTGCTGACGCGGGTGAGCTGGCGAATCCCGAGAAAAGTGGGGGCGTGGCACGATTAGATTCTGGCGTTGGTGCATTCTGCGTTGCTTGTGTTCGGATACCTATTGTGGGCAAGCAGGTGTAGGCGCAGGTCGGAACCGTATGTTACGGAGGAACTGTTGTGTTGCAAGTAAGGACTGGGACACGGTCAATTGTAACATCTCGATCGCGAACGCCCATTCCTACTCATCGAGATTGAGCAAATCCCACCAGCAGCTACCCGCTGGGAAAGATTGGGCGCCAGCCAGTGCGTCAGAACGCGGCATCCCATTTTGCTCTGTCTGGGGTCTGATATCATTGTCCCTGATGACACTCAGCAAAAGTCTGATCTCACTGCAGGAGGGTTTTGGTCGACATCAGGAAATGCGGTGCGGCATCGAAAAAAAAGCAGGTATGTATGTAGTAAGGGGTGGGGCGGACGGTTTCTTGTGCCCCATTCTACAAGTGGGGTTCACACTAGTGTGGGAGGTGCAATGTGAGAGGTCAGAGGTACTTGGACTGACTGCTGCTGTATCGTCGCAAAGGCCTTTGATGGAGGTGGTGGTGGTTGTGTGCGGACCAAGACGACGGCAACCACAATAGACTGAGGTACGTTGCAAGGCGGTCCATCTAAAACACAGTATAAGTGTGATGCCCAACACTGAACGCAACCACAATAGACGGGGTTCCTCAATTCTCCATGCCTCCCTCTGTCGCTGGTGGGCTGGTACACACACATCCTATCGCACGGTACGGTATCCGTAAACGCAGGCCGGTACTGTCGGGCCAGGAACCTCATTCACGCTCACCTCGCAACACCAACCAGCACGCCTCACGCTACCCACATCAGACGCTGCTAGAGAAGGATGAGGCAATCTCAGATTGCTGTGAGTTGCAAGGTCCAACATTGCATTAGATGCTTGCAGATTGGCCGTCGCTGGGTCCAGCTGCATCGTCGACAGAAATTTCTGCAGCGGTAGGCTGTCGACGTCTTCCCGGGATGCGAACAAAAACAGATCAACTGCCGGAGTCCAGATTTGCGATGCTTTTCTCACAATACTTACCTTGCTTGGCCCATGTGGAAAACAACCCGTCAAGCATCTCTCTATCCATCTGCCGAATGACGATCAACCAAGAGGAGTCAGCTGCTTTGGGAGTGTGCCGAAATGGCCGCACAATGCTTTTAGGACCCTTGCCATCATTTCATGCAGCTTGTGTGCACAATATGTCCATCCAACGATGGACGGGATCGATCATCACGGTGGAGATACAGTATAGCTTTAAAGTGCACCATTACAAACGGTTGTCTGGACTGCCGCGGAGACCGCATGCCCGGAGGCAAATATAGGTAGGGAAATAAATAGATGCATGAACGGGGAAGAAGAGTCATGACGGTGCGCAAAAGATTGATTGCGGCAAATTAAACAGGATCGACATGCAAAGAAAATGAGCCGAAGGACACAATGACAAAAGTGATTAATGCCAATGCCCAGAGGCGGATTCGAACCGCCGTCAATACGGATCGCTGTATAGAAGAACCACAACGTATCATCCTAACCAACTAGACGATCTGGGCCACTGATGAGAGCTGCAAGGGATGCCGATGTGGACAGTTATAGTGTGCTGCTCAAGTGACTACCGCTCGGGCACAAGGGCAGCCTACCCTCATGCTGGCAGCATCGGCGGGTGGGCTTGCACGATTATGTGGCTGTTACGTAAAACCACACAGTATCCATGCCCCCCGATGTTTTGGGCTGCTCTGTCCCTAGCAGACTGTCAACGACCCCGACCCAAAGATGCTACAAAATCCCACTACCATTGCACCGTCTTGGGACATCAGTATTTACGTGCGCTCGGCTCTGAGACGACACCGAACTATCGCCTTTCGCTCGGCGTTCAGGTCCCCTGGATGACCTAGCAATCCGAGTCACTCGAGGAAGAAAGAAAGTGGGAGAGAGGAAAAGCCGAATTCTCGCCAGTTCCCGCCCTAGCCTGCAAGTTCACCGCCGTGCGCGAACATCGCAAGAAAGAGTACCCGCATTTCCCATCGCAGAGAATTGCCAAAAGCCACGAGACGATAAAAAAAAAGAGGGCGGCTCCTCCCTTGAGACCCCCATATCAGGCCATCTTCTCCCGGTCTTTTCAGCTATTTTTTGCCCTTCGACCCTTTCGATTCGTTCGCCCCGTCGCCGTCCCCGAACATGGCCCCAGCGTCTCAGGAGACCGAGTCCGCCTCCCCGACAACGACCAGGCCCGACGGCGAGTCGTCGGTGGATAACATTGCCCAGGTATGTTGTGTTGTCCGTATCTGCACGCGGTTCTGGCACTTCGGCGCAGCAAGGGGGGGCCAGCAGAGAGCGGGTCACGCAGAGGGCGCAGAACTTCTGCCTCGACCGCAGCCCCTTGGTCTCTTGTTGAGTCTGCCATTCATCCCCGTCGAATGCTTCCTCCAGCTTCCCATTCCGCTCCCACGGCCCAGGTTCATGCTCCCCGTCCTCTTCCCTTCTCTTTTACTTTTCGTTCTCTCCTTCCCACACCAGCCATTTTTCTCCCGTCCTGTCCCGTTTGTCTCTCTCTGGCACGCCAGTTGGCCTTCGACAGCCCCCATCTATTATAATCAGAGCGGTCTGGACCCTCCCCTACGCTGTATAGGCGTTGTGGTGGGGATCGACTCCGACAATGGTGTCTAGATGGGGATGCAAAGAGAGAGACAGACCAGGGCGGTCGGGGCCTTGGGGTGCTATAGCTTTGGTACGAGAGAGGCTGGAGGGCAGAGCATTGCATTGAGCTAAAGGGCAGAATGAGTGGCGCGCAATAGGAGTGACCTATCGTACGCTGTTCCAAGGCTGACCACGTTTGGACTGCGTTCTAGGCCTATAGAGACCTCGTGAGGTACGCCCATTCGACGAGCATATTCCCCTCAATTTCTTTTCTTTCCGTCCCCCTCTCCCATCGCTCTCTCTTCCCCCACTCCCTCGTCCGAAAAGGCAAAGGCGCGCCAGCACGTTCTTGGTACACGCGCCCCGGCGTAAGACGCTGAAACGCCTTCCATGCCCCTACCACAACTTTGAGAATGGCCCATCTGCACCCTGCACAAAGTCGGAGCTGCCTCCGAAGCTACAGAGACAATTCCAAGGAATGCGCAATGCGAGCAGCACCTTCCCCAATCCTAGCGCGGCGCAGCACCACCAGTGCGCGTTAGACCGTCCCCGGCCAAGACAGCACGCCGGCTATCCCGTCTTTGTTATTCCCTTTCGTCGATGGCGCCCTCAGCCCTGGACTCTTGGGTTCTTGGGCGCAGAGTTACGTCTTGTTTTCGCATCTGGACTCGAATCTGGGCCAGCCGTCTGTATTTCGCATCCAAACGCTATGTTCCTGTCGCTTTGGTCTCAGGCGACCACGCCATCAACTCCGTTGCTCGATTGGGGCACGTCTACATACTGTTCCGCTGTCTAAGACAGCGCTTCGAAGCGAGACAAGCGATCCTATCACTAGATCTGGTGAGGGGGATGCGCCTCTGTGTTGTGGTATGACAATGCCTGAACCGCTGTCACAAATCGGTTGTGCCACGATGGCATTCGGCTACGGCTCCCGCATGAAGTGCCATCTCGATGCGCTGGGTTCTAGACCATCTTTCTGGTCCAAGCCTTCCGCCCAGGCTCCGGAGGCGAACCGTCCCTTCAATGTCTCACGCCCCGGGACTGATGCGCCCAGGCCGATCTCAGCCCACGTTCTTAGCGATGGTCGAGGCTTTTTACCTCCAAATACCCAAAAGTAGTCTGCATTCGCGACCATGCGGGACCACTGCCTCCTTTCCCCCCTCTACCTCCCACCTAGGGTCTAGCTAAGCGGCCAGACCGGAAAGAGAGATTCCCATGTTTTGTTACCCATCGAGCCACGCCCTCGTGACCGCCTTTCTCCACGCCGAATTTCAGAGTCAGGCTAACCGAGAATCGTATACAGAGGCGAGCAAGCGGCCGCCGCGCTAGAGGCCAACTTGACAACCCTTGAGAGTAGGCTGGACGCGTTGCTTGCTGCCTTCGAGGCGAGCGAAAAGTCCGAACACGACGGCGCCGCGGCGCCATCGACCGAGGAATTGAAGAAGCAGGACGGGACAACCAACAGCGCACAACCCAGCGAGAATGGTAGTTTCGGTTCTAACGAAGCGGCAAAGAAGTCGTGAGACGGGATGGACGGTTTCTACGCTGGCGCCCTGAGTGGAACGACTTGGACTGGGATGGGTTCGTCGCACACGGCCAGAATCCCGCGTAACCTGTACCTATCATTTCATGCTCTGTCGCGACCTTTGCTTTTGCGATCTTTCTGGAGGATCCACCGCTAAGGGTTGCGGCCATTCCAAGTGGCGACAGCTCCCGATTGCCCATGCAGCAATGATTAAATGTCAGATGCCCGCTGGCCAAGGCTGGTTCCCCTCCTCTAGTGGTTCTCTTTGTTCCGGCCGACCTATCAAACGCATTCTTATCGACCACATCCCATAACTCCCTGTGATTCCATTAAACTATAGGCAACCGGCAGACAGGCAGTGCCTCCTTCTTCTCCCGCCCCGGATGCGAGATTGATGCTGACACGCGACTACGAGGATTCTGGGTATCATTTTCCCATTCTCCTTCCTTCCCTTCTTGGGGCTGTGACAGGTTGACTGGGCGGAAGAGATACCCGGAATCTTGGCGCGCCTCGCCACTCGCCTGCATCAAGTCGCCCTGCAGATCTAGCGCCTAACAACCACCGAAAGCTCTCTCTCGATCTCGATGTCTGCTCCTTGAGAATGGTGGATAGCACTTGACTTGCACCCACGGGTGTTTATTAGGGGAAATTGGCGGCTGCCGTCTGGTGAGCCGGAGCAAACACTCCTATTCCTCGCCACCCGATATGCCTGCCGGGACAGACAAGGCGCGGTTTTGTTTCCGCTCCTTCCTCATGTCTCGGGCCGTGACATTCTGCCGCGATGTCGGGCCCGGGGACAGCTGTCAGACCTCCTTCCTCGGACGAAGGAATCTCTCTCTCTCTCTCTCTCTCTTCCTTGTTCGGCGGGACGCAGTTCAGTGATTGGACGGCTTTCTTTCTTTGGCCTGGCGCCTAGCAACGTGAATGCGATGCGTGTCCGCTTTGCGAGCCGCAAATAAGAGAAAAGGGAGGGGGGGAGGCACTCTGCATTCGATGTGACTCTGCGGCCAATAGCTTCGAGCGGGGGTGAGAGGCATAGTATGTTCGGGCTCGCCTCTACGGATGCAGAGAGAGAGAGAGAGAGAGAGAGAGGGTCCGCCAGCTCAGCTTCCTTCGTCGTCTTTCTTGTCTTGTCGTCTGATCTTGACGAGCTCGGTGTATGTCCTTCTTGCCATCGCCTGTAAAGTCTGGGGGTGGCGAAGGCGGATGCGCCACCAGCCATGTAAAGTGACCATCCGTACTCCCTTTGCTTGGTAGATACGGTCCCTGTGGTTGAAGTGAAAACCTTCCTTCCCTGCTGTATGAACATCTCGGACCGAGTCATACCTGGGTGGCCGAAATTGGTCCCGTGTGCTCTGTCGTCTGTAGAAGATGATGCTGACTAAGTAGGGCATGGCCGGCGGCGTTGGCGGGTGGGTTGATCGATGCGACCCAAGACGTAACTGAAAGGAACTCAAGGGCTAAATAGGCTTTTCTACCCAAGAAGCTTAATTTGCCGACTCTTCATTTGCCCCTCTAGGACAACTTGCGTCCTCTCCTCCCAGAAACAGGCTCCAGGTACGAGGCAGAAGCTCAACTCAGTGGCGGGAGCGCATGCCGTGTCCTCCGGGAAAGAGGCCGCGGCCACGGACGAGGAACGCCACGGCCGGCTAGCCTTCCGACGGCCGTGCTCGTGTACTTGAAAGTAACGTCTGACACAGCGGCTCAAGTAGGTCGAGAGGCGCGGTGGGGGATGTGTACATCGTCGGTGGGGTAAGATGTGGACGTGGAACTGGGCTGGACAGTTAGTTGAAATATCCTGACACCGAGAGAGATCCACGTATGTATCCCAGCGGAGGTAGCAGACAGTGAAGCATAAAAAGTCCGCAGGGTGGCGTCTGCGAGCAGGTCGAGGCATTTTGAGTCTCATGTGTCAACTTCGTACGGTGTGTTGATTTGAGTATGGCAGTCCGCCTGATAAGACGCATACAGGGTATTTATGTACGTTCGAGTGCAGATATACCTATGTGAATGTGTATGTTCAGTCCTATCTCGGCTCATGTCATGACTTTGTTGTCTCACTTCCTCCTGTCTCTGGAACAGAAAGCCCATGACGGGCAGCTTTGCGAAGCCCCCTTTCAACTATAACGGCGAAGTAGCCCATGACCTGTGTAGTTTACATCCAAGCAAGCCAGTGCTCACGGTAAAGGACCAGAGAGTATTAGACTTATGTCTGGGAACGCCATCTCGTTAAGGTCATTCAGCAGCCTTTCGACACGGTCGAGGCCACACTACAGCCTCTTCCAGGTCGTTCAGCCCTCTTCACTCTTTGAGCGAGGAATTCTCATGGACATTTAAGGGGGGGGGGGCACAGGAAAGGGACCTCGAAACAATTCTTGCCCGCTAGTACTACGCCCAACTATTGGGGCAGTCACTCAGTTATGCGCCGATGGGACGGCCACAGTACACCAATTCGCTCACCGGACAATGAGGAGGGCTAAAGCCACGATGGACAGACGATACACGTGTCGTGGGATGGCTAGTTGGGCTGCTGATTACCTCAGCCTCGCCTCTCGACGATCTATGCTTTATTCAACAACTAAAGCTAGATACCATGGCCTCTGGCCCGCGCCTATCCAATGTGAAGACTTGCCTAGTAGCGTTTGATACTCAATCGACTGCCGTCGGCGCTGAAGACCGTGGGAGTGGAGCAGGACAGGAAGGAAGGGCCTGTGCTGGCCAGACACATATCAAGAAAAGCACCCATCACACAAGTAAATGTAACGACCCAGAATTTATGACCTCGTTACGCAAGAGGGGTCACAACCACAACACAACAATCGCGTTGGGAGTCTGCGTGTTCAGCCAGGCCAAAACGGTTTGGTTTTTCGATATCAGTGATGTAAACTCTGCCCCATCCCTATCTTACGCCCTTGTTGCTGGTGAGCTGATCTGAAAGGAAGGAAACACGACTACGTCTCTCCCTCTTCCTGTTAACCACCTCCTATATTCATTCCCAAGAGAAACAGCAACTTGTTTCTCAGTCCTCCCCATCTTGTTCAGAACCCTCAAAACGGACTTGGGCTACTCTGGAGTTTCTTGTCATGTCGTAGAAGATGGTGCCTGCAGTCGTTTGTTTCTCCATACGTTGGCAATATGAAGAAGCAGTCGGCATGCTCACTGCAAGACTGGTGTCCCTCCTCTTGCAAGCACGGCATTCAAAAGTAAAACTACAAGTTAACAAGAAGGGAAAAAGCGAGGGCAACATGGCATTTGCTCCACCCCTCTCCCCCTCCTTCTTTGATAAAAGACAAACATGAAAGCGAAAACTCCCAACGGCCTCCCATCCTTGTAGCCCAAATGCCCATCTGTGTGCGTACCCATCTTGAGATTTGAGTGACCAAGCAAGCAAGCAAGCTACTTGCTTTGTGGATTGGAACACTATGCACACCTGCGTTTATAACGAAACGTAAAACAGTGACTCGTATCAAAATATGCCTTCTGCCGCTAGGAGACACGTCGGATCGTATGTGTAGATATGTCTGGCGCTTGTGTGTATGTTTGTGCGCGCGCGCGTTTATAGGAGATTCGGATAAAAACAGGGAAGCGGCGATGCCCATGCGTTCTCTCAACCAATGCTCTTGTAACTTTGTTTGGGTATTTCATCGAAACGAAAACAACAAACCACGCCAAGTCGGTTTGATTATTCGGGTCGCCACTTGCGTTTTTTCTGAGCCTGTCCCTGCACATCCCAGTTAGGAACTATGTGACCTCAGTAGCAGCTGCGCGCACGAACAAGAAACCAAGTTAGCTTGTTAGGCTGCGCGAGTCGGAAAGGCCATTACGTGCCCTGGAAATGGGATCTTCCTGATCCGCCGAGACCAACGCTGGGCTGGCGGGGCTGGGTCCTGTGATTGGTTCTTTTGAGGTGAAGGCTCTGGTCTCCAGAGGTGGGCGAAGCTGAGACTGGGGATGCTCGTTGGTGGCAGCCTTTGCTCTTGGCTGCTGAGCCGTGTCCCTCTCTCGATTCTTCTCCAGCAGCTGGCCACCGAGGGTCGCGCACTTGAGAATGGTCTGGATAAGGTGGTTTTGCTGCAGAGGTTTGGACAAGTACTCGTCCATTTGTGCCTGGATGCATTTTTCACGGTCACCCATCATGGCGTGGGCTGTCAGGGCAATGATGGGCGTACGGTGCGAGCCCAAGCTTCGCTCGTACTCGCGGATCTTGCCTGTTGCCTCAAAACCGCCCTGCAGGGTGGGATTAGCAGGCACTCATGATTTGACTAGTAATAGAAATTCGGGACTTACCATGATTGGCATCTGGACATCCATGAGAATGACATCGAACTTCTTCCTCTTGATGGCCTCCACCGCCTCAAGACCGTTGCCGACGACGGTGACCACATGATGGTACTTTTCAAGAATCTTGACGGCAAGCCTCTGGTTGACTCGGTTGTCTTCGGCAAGCAGGATTTCGAACGATTTGGTGTTGTCGGCCAGAGAAGGCGTGGCGCGGTTCTCGAGGGCAGGGATCATTCCGTTGCCGAGGTCAACAGCGGTGCAGGGCGTCGTCATGTACGACGTGATTCCCAAATCTAAACAGGACTTGAGGTTCACATGGACAACGGGCGCCAGGAGAACGATTGGCAGGTACTTGAAGTCGTCGACCGATCTGAGCCTCCTGGCTGTGTCGATAGAGTCGACAATGATGACATCGTATGGCATTGCCTGAGCGTCCCGGACGCCGGTAAGCAACGGGTCCTTCTCCGACTCGACAACAACCGGCTTCAAGCCAATGGTGGACAGCATCGTCTTGATCTGAGTTCCGTAACCCGACTGCGCCTTGTCGACAAAGAGAACCTCGTGGCCCTTGTATGGCTTGATCTGCTTCTCGATGACCTCGACGCCGAGATCCGACAAACGGACGCGACACGTGAAGTGAAACTCACTGCCCTGACCATGTTGGCTCTTGACCCACAAGTCGCCGCCCATGAGCTTGACGAGACGTTTCGAGATGGACAAGCCGAGACCGGTACCGCCGAACTTCCTGGTCATGGAACCATCGGCCTGCTGGAATGTGTCGAAGATGAGATCAAGTTTGTCGGCTGCGATGCCAATACCAGTGTCGGTGACGATGAATTCGATGGCGTACTGGTCAGGGTTGCAAGCCCAAACCACAGGATCTGCCTTCTTAATGGTCAAGCTAACCTCGCCGTGCTCCGTGAACTTGATGGCGTTGCCGACTAGGTTGAGAATGATCTGCCTCAGACGGAATGAATCTCCAATGACGTGGTCTGGTACAGAGCTATCAACGCGATACGTGAGGTCGAGGAACTTCTCGTTCGCCTTGACGGCTAGGGTTTTCAGTGCGTTGAACACTGTTCCACGCAACGTGTAAGGAATCTCCTCGATGACCATTCTGCGAGCCTCAATCTTGGACAAATCCAAAATATCATCAATGATTGTCAACAGACTGTTCGCTAGACTGTTGACAATGTTCAACATCTCTCGTTGATACTGTGTCAAATCCGTATCCAGTGTCAGTTGTGTCATGCCGATGATGCCATTCATGGGTGTGCGAATCTCGTGAGACATATTTGCCAGGAACTCCGACTTCGTCTTGTTGGCCAGTTCTGCTGCTTCACGAGCTTGCGTATTCCTCTGGATACTATCCCGTAAATTGGACACCATCTGATTGATCTTTCGTTTGAGCTCGTCCATTTCACCGGAGGCTTCGACTTCGACCAATTTCGTAAAGTCTCCGTCTGTCGCGAGGTTCGTGATATCAGAGAATGCGCGCACTTGAGTTGTCTGTTGTGTTTGTCAGCATTGGAGACCGTGGCACCGGGGATGAAGATGCCGAGCTCACCAAATTGCTAGCCATGGTGTTGACGTCTGTCGTGATCTCGCGCCAACGACCCTTCAGACCGGCCGGGTCTGCTTGAGCGCCCATCTTGCCGTCGACGCCGACATCCCTGGCAACTCTTTGTACCTCGTTGCAGAAGTTGGAGAGCCGGTCAACCATGTTGTTTATGGTTTCCTTGAGAACCCGTATCTCCCCTTGCGCCTCCACCTCGATCTTCTGGCTCATGTCGCCGTTGGCAATGGCCTGGGTAACAGTCGAAATGCTTCGGACTTGTAAGGTTAGGTTCGATGCCATGGTATTGACGTTTTCGGTGAGATCTTTCCATTTGCCTTCTACGTTGTCGACTTGGGCTTGTCCGCCGAGAGTTCCGTCCGTGCCGACTTCCCTGGCGACTTTACTGACCTCGAAGGCAAAGGTTCCAAGACGGTCAACCATGGTGTTGATGGTATTCTTGAGATCGAGAATTTCACCTCTCACAGGCACTCTGATTTTTTCAGTAAGGTCACCATTCGCGACAGCGGTGGTGACCTTGGCAATTGCGCGTACTTGTGTCGTCAAGTTCATCGCCATGCCGTTGACATTTTCGGTGAGGTCTCTCCAGGTTCCTTCGACGTCGTGGACGGTGGCCTGACCACCGAGCCTGCCTTCCGTGCCAACCTCTCTGGCAATCTTGGTGACCTCGCGGGCGAACTGTTGGAGTTGGTTTACCATGGAGTTGATGGTGGACTTGAGATCAAAGATTTCGCCCCTGCAATCCGCTTGAACCTTTTGCGTAAGGTCGCCCTTGGCCACGGCTGTGGTTACCTTAATGATATCTCGCACTTGTGTGGTTAAATTATTTGCCATGGCGTTGACGTTGACCGTTAGTTCGTTCCACATCCCCTTGACCCCTTCGACGTCGGCTTGACCACCAAGAATACCCTCGGTTCCGACATCGCGAGCGACTCGAGTGACTTCAGAGGCAAAAGTTCGCAGTTGGTCTACCATGGTATTGATCGTTTGTTGCAGTTGCAGGATTTCTCCTCTGGCAGGGCGTTCGATTTTCTTGGTCAAGTCACCATGGGCGACAGCAGTTGTTACCGATGCAATTTCTCGCACTGGGTTTTGTTAGTACAATGATTCGAAGCGCAGCAGAACAAATATGGGAGAGGGGGCGGACCTTGATCCGTGAGATTTTGAGCCATGACGTTGACTGTTCCCATTGGTTAGCACGCTGACTTGCAAAGATGAGCTGCATTTCAGGCCTACCGTTGTCCGTGAGTTCTTTCCAAGTGCCATCGACACCTTCGATGCGAGCCTGGCCGCCGAGCAACCCTTCGGTTCCGACTTCGCGGGCGACGCGAGAGACTTCGCTTGAGAAAACCTGCAGCTGATCCATCATAGTGTTGATTGTCCTTTTGAAAGTCGTGATTTCGGGATCCATTTCGACGGTGTTCATGCGGACCTTCTTGGACAGGTCTCCGCGCGCAACAGCAGTAACAATCTCACCGATTTCTCGCAGGGCCTTTTGGAAGGCCTCGTTTGCCTTTTGGTGCTTCCATAGTTCCCGTTCCAGAGTAGCAACTCGCTCCTGTTCGATCTTGAAGAAAGCCTGTTCCTGGAGCTCCTTTTGCTCGAGAAGCTGAGCGCTTACACTGCTGATTTCCTGTCTGGCGCTGGAAATGCCTTTCTCCTGGTCGAGCACCTTCTCTTGCAAGCTTTCCAAGGCTTCGTCAGTCAGCGGGCTGTCTGCGAGGCTCGGGTCGGCTGTGGCGGTACCTTCGCGTTGGAACTTGGGCCTGGAAATAGGACGACTGTTGGACGATGACGGTGATGTGCCCTCGGAGTCGTCGGCGAAGAGAGAATCGTGAACTTCGTTCGGCGTCTCCGGGAAGGCCACAGAGGCGTGGGCTCGGTTCTCGAGTTTCTCGATTCTTTGGGCGAGTTTGGCGAGCTCGTTCTCGAGGCTTCGTTTGGCAGGGGTATCACGACCGGGAAGTTCGATTCGCGCATCGACCTTGAAGGGAAGAGACATGGGCGTGGTGCCATCGGCGGCAAGGGACTGCACGATGGCGGCGGCGGCGGCCAATGCCGAATCGTCGACCATGTTGAAGATTTTGAGGGGTATCGAATAGACAAGCAGAGTAGAGACACGCCGCTGGTAATGTTGTCGAATGGGGAGTTTAGTGACGGTCGCGAAGCGGTGGGCCGGAGGGGTTTGGATGGGAAGGGACGGCGGGTGGGTATAGATCAAGAAGAGTCGTGGTCAACCGGCAGCATATTAGCTCGGTGAGGGCCTGGAATCGAAGTAAATATCGATAAAACAGTAACCAGTAGGTGGCAGGGGCAGAGTCTGCCTACTCGCCTGAACCACGTCGATTCGAGGGGTTAAAGACGATAACGCTCCTGTTTTGTTTTTCTGCGGAGCGGAAGCGGTATGGGTAGGAAGTTTGGGGGTGGGAGGAAGGAAGGAAGAAAGTGGTGTCGGGTTGATAATATGAAAAGGCACGAGGGCGAAAAGGCACGAGGGCTAAGGGGGGAGAAAGCAAAGGCAACGAGGCGAGCAAATAGGGAGTAGACACGCCCCGAAAGTGGTCAGGCGGGTAAGGTAGGACAAGTGAGCTGCTAGAAGTCGCCAAAAAAAAAGCAGAGGCAGAGAGAGAGAGAGAAGTGCTACTACTGGCAGGCACAGGACCAGGGCGAGAGGAGATAAGGCGGAACATGAGGTACAATACAGAGTAGGTAGGGTAGGTAGGTACCTTACCAGGGGGAGAGGGGACAAACGGATACCATAGAGGGTTAAGGAGGGCGGTTGTAAGGATTGGGGTGATGGGATTGGCGAGGGGGGAGAGGGGGCCTTGGAGGGGAGAGGTGGAGAGCAAGATTGGTTAACGAGGCGAACGGTGAAGGTCGAGAGACGAGACGAGACTATGAGTGAATGCGCTGTGGTGCAGAACTGGCTGAGCTTCTTCCCATTCCCGCTCCCACTCCCCTCCGTCAGTCACTGTTTAGGTGTTAGCGGTGCCTGGTAGTTTGTCTCTACGTTGCTGGCCAGCCACGTTCGGGGGGACTCGGTCTTTGTCCTCAGTATCCGTACAGTTCTCTGTCGAGATGAACATCACCCAGTACCCCTGCTGGTGTTGGGAAATAAATGTACTCATACACACGGGGCAAAGGCGCTGCGGTGCGCCGAGGATCTCAAGTGCGGCAAGATGGATGGATGGACGAGGTACTTGGGCGATACACAGCCTGATGAGAGCAGTCAGAGAGCAGTTGCGAAATGGGGAAGAGAGACAGGACTCGAGTGATTCGGTCCAGCCGCCATTGTACTTTCGTGGAAAAATATGCGGTAACGGTACTTTCTTTCCGTCGAAGTTCCTGAGTCGAACAGTGTTCAAGGCTGAGTGACGAATGAGATGGTGGCAGGTGGGGGTTACTTCGGTAAGGGGGTGGACAAGAGGGATGGGGGAGGAGGAGGGGGTCTCTTTCGCACCGCGTCTTTCAGCCTGCCTGCAGCCGCCATGGAATACGAATGGTGATCGGTCGAGGTTTTCCCCCAACGTATCCGTACACGAGCGTCAACATCCGGAAAGGGGTTGTTGGTGGACTCATGTGTGCTTGTCCCAAGCGACTAGGAATTTCGTAGGCCAGCATTGGCTCGACTTCCTGCTTGCCCCCTCCCCAAGCCTGGGTGTCTTTCGTGATGCGATTTTACGGGAGGATGAAGTATCGCAAAGTACATGCCTAACAACTCCAGAGCAAGCGATACGTACACGCGCATCCCTTGGCCTTTCTCTCCTCTTCCTCCTTCTCGTAACAGCCTCCTATCCCATCAGCTCTTCGCTCTTAACTTTGCCTCGGCTCTCTGTATGTCTTTCCGTGCTCTTCCACTTATCAGTCTTCACTGAAGAAGGCTGGCCTCAAACCTGCGATGTGTGCTCTGTAACCATCTCTCCACTCACCCACACTCCCTTTTCTCGTCTCCCGCCGCCCCCTACCGTCGGGGGCTACGCTATCCGTACCTAGCATCAACGTCGGGTGGAACGAGTGTACGCCCCGTCCAGCGATTCTGCCGCCTGGACCTGGCGCATTTTGGGCAAGTCGACCGTTGCCGCCACTAGATAAACCGGCTAGCCCGATATTCTTCGTTTCCAGACTTGCCCCCCATCCCCCCCCCCGGTCGCCTCTTTTGACTAGGTAAGGTAGTTGGGCGTCGGTGATGCCCAGGTATCAACCACACCTAAAGCTTCGGGACTGGACTGAGTAAAAGTATACAGACCGCAGGGGAGAGGTGCACCAACAACAGCAGACGGGGTGAGGAGAAGCTACATGGTAAGGTACAGACAGGTATTCGCCCAACCCGGTGTGTCAGCACGTTCTTGGAGGGTCGTTGGGCATTTGCAACAGTGCTCTCAAGACGGCCTAGCATTGGGTGTCGGATGGGTTAGAGCCGTTTTCTCTCACATCTAATGTGGGGGGAAACCAACGCATTTTGACTGTGGAGCTAGCTACCTGCCTGACTTTACCCCCCTTGCCTATCAATTCTCTTTGCCAAACTTGCGCTCGGGGGTTGACGGAACTAGGGGTCCTCGGAACTGAGCAGTCACTGCCCGCCGCCTCCGTTCCCGTTGTCTCTTCTCATATTGCCACCCTCTCAGGGCCCGTTCAGAATATACAGGGCGACGGCGATTGGTAGCGAAAATGTCTCCGTATCGAAATGCATTGTAGTATTCTCATCTGGTTGACGGCGGGAGGCTCCTGGCCGCCCCCATCCACCATCCACCACTCGGTCCACTCCAGCATCGCTGCAGCGTTGCGTTGCATTCCTCTCTATTTTGTCCCCACATAATGCACCCTCGCCGCTTCTATGTCGCTGTCGCTGCGCCGCCATGCCGTCGTGTCAATGTTCAAATCATCCCAACGGTAACAACGGCACCTCAGTTAAGGCACGTCTCCGCGGCCCGCTTCGGATCCAGCGTTGAGTCAAAAACTAGCATGGGAGAGCAACGAGCCCACAGTTACGGTGGCAGTCCAACTCAGGAGCCCCGAAGTCCAGACAGGTCCTGGGCTGGGGCTGTTACATGGCGTATCAGGGACAAACCGTGTTCTGCCCGCTCCTTATTGAATGGTTTACAGTCATCGGGAACCGGTTCCAGATCTGGCACCTGACATCGAGGCCGAGACCACAGAAGATGCAGACTTGATAAGAGGTTCGAGGACGAATATCCAAGGAAACGGAAAACAAGGCCCCCTGTTGTCATCCTGCCGCGTACCTCATCATCCACTTGTGATGGGCGAATGGGTGTACGTACACTACGTAAAGCAGTGGCTGGCTGGCTGGCTGGCTGGCTGGCGTATGGGAACTGCCAACCCCAACCAGCGAGATTGAGATTTGGCCGCACAGTACTCTGTAGGTAGTTTGTTTAGAAGAGGGGGTCCCTGTCGTCCCATCCATCCTCCATTCCCTCTCCGATCTCGTCCTCGCCCCCTCCTGCCCCTCGTGTTACCTATCCATTCGCACCCACAGTGCTCTGCACCTAGGTAGGTAGGGGATTGATGTATCTGTACAGATATCCGTACTCTAATTCGAAATCGGTGAGGATGACGCATCCAGACAAACGAGCACTCGGTAAGTGGCTGCCGGCCCCCGCCCGGTGCTTTGCTCCGGTATGGAACCTACGACTTATGATGCATTGTAATGCTGACAACATTCAGGGTATCAACCACACCTCCATTTTAGTCCTCTAACTTTCTAATCAAGCCGGCACCGTCAGACGTACACAGCACCTTCCGGTCTTCAGGGTCGCACCCCAAGGTTTCCGCTTGCCAAAAATGACCGTCTGGAAAACCATCCAAACATCATCGCCAAACGTGTGCCTTCATCATCCGTTTCAGGCACTCGCGTCGCTCATCCTTTCATTAGATAGTCCCGTATCGCCGGGCTGGCCTCCTGACAGATCACCCTCTCAGACCCCAGGCTTCCATCCCACCCATGCTGCCTATGTGCTTTTCCTCCCTGTCACCCCGCGTGGCTGTCCGTACTTTCCCCATAAACGGGCTCACAGGACGGTCGGCCGTTCGATCCATTCAGCCGTCTTCAGAAATGCAAGACAACCCGGGCTTGGTTTCAGCTACTATACGGAGTATCGGTACGTACCGCCTTACCGAAGCTCTTTTTTTAATTAATTTTTATTTTTTATTTTACCGACCACCTGTTGCTTCTTTGCTCTCGACTGATCTAAGCAGTGATTTCGGGTACATGCCGCCTGCCGAGAGCCCCAAGCCATCGACGTCACTGAGGCTCAGGAGGCCGCTAATCTAGTCCCACCACAAGCCACACCGTCGTGCCTCAACAGCTCAGTTGACTCGATTTCGGCTACTCACTGGGATCTGCACTGGCTAGGCCGAACCCCCTCTCCTGGACTTGGACTAGCCGGGAATGTCTACTATTCGACGATCGCCTGAACCACACACACAAAACACACACTCCCTCAAGCTCCAGAAAGAAGCTCGAGTTCTATCAGTACAGTCTGGAACTTCACCGACCATCCCATCACTACCGCACCCGCCCTGCTACCCGCCAGTTCCTAAGAAGTGGATGAAAAGAGACTCTCTGCCACCGTGCACACTCACCAGATTGACTTTCTCGGCGTAAAGTCATCATTGGGGACTGCTACTGGAGCCAATGCCAGTTCACAAGTGCTGCGTACGATGTACACCGCGACTTGATAGGGATATTTGGCGGCAGCTGCGATGCTTTTTAGTCGTTGCCTGACGCCCCGCCTGCTTCGATATTCTGCATATCTCGCCATTGATACAGCACAAGCGCTCATCGCCAGCTGTCACTTCTCCTCGTCGTCAGACAACGAATCGGTGTTGCGCCGAGCAATGTGTCTGTCGGCCGCAACACCAGGCCGATCACCAACATGTACATGCCCAGGCTGGCCACGAGCAGTAGACACCCTGCTTGCATCGATTAAGAGGGGAAGTCTGAGAACAGTTCACTATAAGCCACTGCCAGCATAGCCAGACTTCGGCGTCGTTCAGAATCGAACAACGTCAGGCTGTGCTTTATGGTTTTGTCAGCCCAGTGTGTCTCTCAAGCGGTTGCTTGCCCCGACAGAGAAGAAAGACGTCCCACGCCGTAACAACAGTTACTAGGTGTCTCCCTTGGGAATATGGTCCGAAAGGCCACTCGGGCCACACCGGAAGCCCCAAGAAGCAATGCTCAAGAACTCTGTATCGCCTTCGCCCTGCGTGGCAGCTGGAAGTGCGGATTGCGGATACACGACCCCCCGGGCTTTGGACAGTCTAGCGTATCACGTCCCGAGTTCCCACGGAGGACCCTGCAGCGATGGTTGACTCGTATCGGAGCTCTGGCGAATAAGGCCCCAATTTAATAGCTCGCGAGTCGCGAATCTCAAGGGTGCCGTCATCTCCGCGCGCCAACCGTCCGCCCGCCCGCCAAGCCGCGATCACAGCCGGCTTTAGCATTGTCCTCGATAGAAACTCTCTTCCGAGGCGGCCCCAAGCCACGCACAAGTCCCTGACACTTGATCCAGAAAGGGAGCGAGTGGGAACTCACGACGAGACGGTGCAAGACAGTTTTGAGGAGCGGCCACTCCGTCAGCCACGAAACGGGACCATTTTTACATCATCTACTCTTCCCATCACGCTGGGACTTTGACAGACTTTTCTTCTGGACAACGGAGGCGTTCGTCTCCCTCCATCTCGTCTCGTTGAGTGAAATGAAAGTCTGTAAGGACGGAGGCGGCTATATCCGGGACTGAGATCGCGGTTGGGGCAAACCTGCACTTATCAGGCGTCGTTTGCATGTCAGTCACAGCTCCAGACCTACGTTTAATGTCGACAGCAGGTCGCATTACCTGGCTTCCCATCGAGTGTGTGTTTACTGGTCAGAAGGAATATGTTACAGGGCTTGCCACGCACAGCCTTCTGAATGACCTGCTCGTCACCCTTAACGTTCACGGTTACCTTGGAAAGGTCACAATTCCGTTGGTTCAGCCATTGAGCTTGGCGCTGGAGAAGAGGCTATTTGGGGCAGTGCCACGCTGTCCAGCTCCCGCTACTGCAATGGTGGACCAGTCATCGCCAGCGACGCAGCGAAATGTCAAGCAAGGCAGGCCACGCTAGAATTCGAGCTTGCATCGTGACCGCTCTACCTTCTCGGTAATCTGTACAGATAGCGGTCTTTGTTTTCTTTGGACTCAGATGTTAGATCTGCCTCTCCGATCCGACGGTATCGCGCCGCAGACAGTCTGAAGAGCAGCTAGGTACGCAGCACACGTGGATGCTCGGGTTTCAGGATGAATAGTGTGATGCAGCGTTGGGCCTGCTTTGCCAACTGGGGTTCTCCCTCCTCATGACGGCGATCAAGCAAAAAAACAGCTCGACATTGCTGTCCGAGTCAAGCTCATGCCGATCGGGAGACGGGCTGCGAGCCTCACCCGCCAATGGAGGGAACACAGCTGGGGAAAGGGTCCACGGCAGCCGGGGTGCCTATAATTTCCGTCTGCTATTACGGACGCTCGTCCGTTTCTCCAGGTTCGGTTCTCTGTCCTGAGACGACCTCATTTTCTCCCGTACCTCAGGCCCCGAGCAGCACTTGGGCAACGTAGCTTCGACCTTCCACATGAGCTTCGCGTTACCGCCCAAAGGCCCAAGCATAGGGGATAATCCCAGAAGGAGAATTCAATTCCACTCCACCCGCAAACCCAGCGACCACGCGGTGGTTTTCATGCAAACGACGCGCAACCGCGGCAAATCACGATCTCGCTGCGTGCGACGTCATCGATGGATGAGCTCAGGACCGTCATGACACAGGAAGCTTCCACACGGGCTCGGGAAAAATATGTCTCTAACATGACAAGGTCTCTCGCCTACTTTGACTTCCAGACCTGACCAGGCGGGCCCCAACCTCCCCAGGATCATGCTAGCCTGGACAACCCAGGCAGACCTCTCTGTCTGCAGTGGTTTGAATGGTTTACGCCCACCTTCGACATTGCCGGACCCCGCGCCGAAGTATGAAGACGACGATCGCAATATCCTCCTGTCGGCTTGGTCTTTTTGAGTTGGTGACGTGTATGCTCCCTTCACATGCGCGCACGCGACCATCGTTCGGTTGAGAGATCGCGATGCCCTCACTTGGCGAGAGACTGGACCTTGGAACTCGTAAGCTTTTCCGGGCTCCCTTCTCCCACATCGGGACCAAGCCCAGGGGATCTGGTGAGTGGCCTGGATACCGGCCAGCTTCATAGCCTTTGGTACATGGGCCATGGATTGCGCCGTCACTCACAGACGCTCTCAACCGTTTATCGACCCCGTCGACGGCCGCACTGTGGAGTCCTTCGTGGCATGTGCTCCGGCCCGACCCCATACTTCCTCCGCGCAGGCGGGAAGCGTTTGCGACGGTAGCCATCCCCGCCTGTCACTCCTGTGGTCATGCCGCTGCGACGGTCTCGGCTCAGGCTGTGTGCGGCCTTGAGGCGAAGAGAGAGGCTCGCGAGTACGGGCATCAACGCTGCGTGCCTACGATGTATGCTGGAAGACTCTGACGTCTGCGATGCTTCGCAAAAGTTTGGCTGCGCTGGGCATGTCTGCCCTATAGGGCGGAGGGATGGTTCCAGCCCGATGCATTTTGAATCGAATGTCGGCTCGACGTCGAGCGGCGTCGATCGCAAGACATCTGGCAAGACATCGACGCCGATGTCCTTGTTCTGTTTCCTGTCTCATCGAGACATCTCGAGAGAGGCCATTAGGCCTAGTTTGGGGAGCGCGTATCAAGGATAGTGCGTAACGGAACCCGCCTGGGGATGACAGCAAAGCCGAGGATTCCATACCGCGCAGTACGACTTGCTGGCCGGGGTCGACGGGTTGTCGTCGCCAGAAACGTTACTGGGGAAGCGCGACTGAAACATCTGGTGAGGGCTGCCCGCAGCGAGCTGGCCAGCCATGGTCGAAAAAGTAGATAATACGGTGGGCCGGGTGGTTCGACTCTGCACTTTCCGGGTCGGGATCCCGGTTTTCCCTTTCTGCCTGTTCCCGGATACAAGGTTCGGACTTGCAGGCCACTAGCAGGCCTTGACTGGTCCTTTGACGTGTGAAGGTCCTGTTTGTGAGCGAGGTTATCCAAGGGAGGCAGATACTGTGTCCATGAAGTGAGTGAGGGTCAGGATGAGAGGTTATCTGCTGCTAACAACCCCCCTTTCCCCTCTTTCCCTCTTAGCTCCCAAGAAACACATGCTTGCCGACGTCATGCGACAGGAGAGCTTTTCTTCGAGCCTCTTCATCGATGGGCCCGAATCTGGCTGGCCCTGGGCCTGTAGGTTCGAAGGGGGCGGGGGCAGTTGAGCTTGTGTTTGGACTTTGAGAATAGGTCCGGCGTCACCATTGCTTTATTACGTCAGAACCCATGCCGTCTGAGAGCCCTGCTGCCGAGCAGAACACGGCGGCGTCGTCAAGCAAGATATCAACGGCGAAGAAAACCAGAGTCGAGGAAAGAAAGTACGTGATTATGTGCTTCCTCACCCAGACACCCACCAACCCGTCCCGCTTCGTCACCAGTCGTCGACTGCAATCTATCAGAAGAGTTAAAATCAAGCCAGACCCTCCCCCTCCAACCTCCTTCCTTTCGTATGAAACACATCAGAAAACCAAACCACGCACGCAAGCTCGTTGTCTCTCTCCCTCTCGCCCTCCTCTCTTCCCAAAGATGACAATAATCCAAGGCGCCGGCGAGGTAAAGCAGTAAAGTAGCGAAAGGGGAGGGGTATATACATGTTGCCCGTGATGCCGTCAAAAACCCGCTACCAGATTTGCTCGTTTGTGTTGCTGTGTGCTTGTGTGTAAAGGCCGTGTGTGGTTGCGTATGTCATGCTCGTTTCAACCCTTTCGTTGTCGTTGTTGCTTTCTCTCTCTCTCTCCCAAAACTTGGTATCGATATGATTCTTCCCTTCTTCACTCCCCTGACTGTACTATAAGAACACAGAACACACAGAAAAAGAAATTTAAGGAAGAATAAAACGGGGGAGGAGGGGGGGGGAGAAAAGGCAAAGGAAAACTCGAGGGCCAACGCTTCGCTAAATCCGCCCTGCTTGGCCGTGCCGTCACTCACCCCACGCGCCACCCATCACGTTTCACCGCCTGGGCAAGTTGTTAGCCCGGTACGCAGACGCGCCCCCCGTGTTCCATCCCTGGTTGACGCTGTTCTTGACAATGAGTGCTGCAGCTGCGGCAGCGGCCTGCCGCTCCTTTTGACGATGTCTCTCCCGGAGGTAGTTGGCCGCCTCGGGCCTCATGCGGAGGATACGGAGGATCATATCATCGCTAGGATCCGCCTGCGCCTCTTTGCGCTTCTCCTCCTTGGCCTTCCTCATCGTGCCCAGGTTCCGGCTCATCATAATGCTCTTGCCGCGTCGGATAGTGCCCATGCTGGCAAAAGCACCCGGCCCGCCGCTAAAGGTCGGACCAAAGGTGGCGGGGGCCGAGAGACGGTTTTCGTGCTTCTCCTGAAGCAGCATCTGGGTCGCGCGCTGGGCGTTGGCAGTTGCCATGCGCTCGGATTCCCGGATTAAGTTGTCCGTCTGCTCAAAATAGAAGAAGTTCAGAGCTGCCAGTTCATGCCACTTGGGAGACTTCAGAACGTCTTGTGGCACACCTAATTGCACCCCAGCGTCATCCTTGGCGTTGAAGAACTCGAAGAGCAAGTTCAACCATTGGTAGACAATATCAAGCTCCTTTTGGGACAGGGGCCTTTGCGAAGATGGTTTCTCGGACAGGGGCGGCACCAACAGGCTCTCAATCGCCTGGAGGACCTCCTTCCACAAACGCGTCATTACTGCCAGCATCGTAGCGTCTGTCAGAGTTTGCTTCATGATGGCGAAATTCTGATCAAAGTAGTGGAATAGCGGCTGCAATGCCCCTTCGATGTCGCTCGCAGTCGTGACAGTGGGCATCGTAGAAGCTCGCTTCTTCCACAGGCCGGCCACTTGAGAACCTATGCCACCACTCCTGACTAAGGTCCTCAGGGTTTCGTGAGAAATCGTAGCGCTGATCTGAGCCCGGAGCTGGGACGAGGGTCAGCATATCGTTCATCTACTAGTAATTGGCAACGTACCTTATCCGTAATCTTGCGGACCATGTCTCTCTCTGTTCTCTTCAGGTGTCGGAACGCCTTCCCGAAGTAGAACTGAATGTCGTCTCGCTCCCCTTCCATGCTCACGCGCAGCAAAAGTCTACCCTGCGTATCCAAGTCGAGCCAGTATTCTCGGGGCAAATAGTCACTGAAGTGAATGGGATCAACCTTGAGCGATGTACGACCGACAAAGTCATGATCGCCAAAGGTGTCGTAGTCCCAAATGGTGGCGATGATGTTGAGGGGGCTCGAGACTGTTATGTCGACAGACTCGTCCCAGCGGGGGTTCAGGTTCCTGTACACAATGCGTGTCTTGTAAAGACGCTTTTGGTACTCATCACCTAGAACCACGTAAGGGTCGCTGAAACCACCAGGATCGCAGGCTTTCAGATCTTCGGCCTCCACAACCTTGATCGTGAAAACATACTTATTAGGTCGTCTGGGTTGCTGCTTCCCGACGCCTTCGGCTTTTCGCAAAACCTCAGCACAAGCATCGACGTTCATGGCCTTCTCCAACTTGTCGAGTTCCTGCATGGCATGCTCGATATTGTTGAGCTTGACAAAGGACTGCGAGGTGTGTCAGGAAATAAATATCGAGTAAGAGGGGAGCAGATACATACTTCAGGATAGAACTGGAAGGGCTCGGGGGCATCCTTCGGGTTCCAAGCGTCCCGGGCATATTGAGCGTACTGCATGAACTTTTCTTGAGCCGTCTTGTTCGCGGCAACCTCTTGCGCCGTGGGCCGGTCCATTTCCTTTGCAAAACGCTTTTCGAGCTCTTCGCAGTACTGTCCGATACCAGCCGCGTAGGAACGTGCCAGGGCCGTCATGAATCGAGCGTGGTGAACGTCGCTGTCCCACTCTAGCTGATATACCTGCTCCATGGTCTGGTGGAACATCAAGAATATATCAATGACGGAGGTGCTATGTCGTTCGGCATCCGTAGGTATCTTGTTGGGGTCATCGGTACGAACTTGGAATGAATCTTGACTGATGGCGCCATCGACCACTTCCACCATGACGTTCTCAGCGTTGCGAACCCATCGCCAAACAAAGTCAACAAGCAGCTCCTCGATCTGGAACTCGAACGGCTTGTTGGGCAACGCGGCATGGTGCGTACACCGCATTTCGACCAATTCTTTGTAAAGATCAAAGCCGTCCTGCATGTTGATTTCCATTTCCTTCTCCTTAGCGACCGCAATCGTTCGCTCAATGATATGCTGGGCGTCCCGCTCGTAGCTGGGAAACATGACCTCTACTAGAATCTGCCAGAGCTTGACACCCATGACCTCGGGAAGGTTTTTATAGCGCTTCTGGATCTTGTTCGAAAGCTTGGTGACGGCTCGTCCGAGCTCGACGACGTGGGTGAATTCCCATTCCGCGGCATGGTTAGGCAGTTTTTCGTGGACAAATGCATTGTAGGCGTCGGTCGCAGCACGTCTCAAACCCTCAGTGAGATGTGCAGCGAACTCCTGAACCTGCTCGGGCTTGGCGGAAAATGCAGGGTCTGATTGGATATGCTCCTCCAAAAGAGTCATGACCGAACCGATATTTGGCGGTTTGGGGCCGTAGCAGTTGAGCATCAGATTGTAAAGATCTCGTAGCAGGGCATCGTAAAGACTCTGCAGCGTCTGCTTGTATACAGCAAAGTCGTGAATTGTCCAGCGGCTTTGATCGATCTCGAGCAGACCAACATTGTATTGGTGCAGGTGTGGTGCTTTCTTCCTCTCCGCCTCCGAGGACTTTGCGGTGTCCAGAGCCACTACGAGATCATCGGCCAAGATCTCACCGTCAAGAAACTTCTTGGCAACCACCTCAATGAAGGCAATAAGTCTCGAGAACTGAGGCAGACGCCAGTAGACGCTCAGCTCCATGAGTAGATCCTTGGACTGTTGCGAGAGCGGCTCATACTCGGCCGCCGGATCCGCGTGTAGCTGATCATATGTCATGCAATCCTTCAGGATAGCCTTGTAAAAAGCTCTTGCATCGTTGGGGATAAAGGTATAAACAGCTTCGTCGAGGGGCTGACTCGAGTCATCGAGAGATAAAGAACCGAAACTGATGGAACTATCAAAGTTCAGAATGGAACCGTCTGGACTCGAGATTGCTTTGCTGATTTCGGAATACGACTGCTCTTCCCCAAAGAATGTGGACTGAGGGCGGCCCGGAAGCGGCTTATCCGATCCGGCCGTCGACGTTTTGGCCAGCTCCGGTTTGACAGTCAAAATGTCGAGGATGATTTGAGAAAGATGTGGGGCCTCGGCCCTCTTCCACTCTTGAAAGGCGTCCTCGAGGTCGAAATCCTGGCTCCTCAAAGCGCCAGGGGCGTCCGAGGCTAGCCTTTGTTGGTAGTTCTTCATGTCCTTGATGGCATTTTCTTCGGTCCAGATTTGACGGTTGGCCTCGAGATCAGCCTGCACCTCGGAGTTGGACCGACCAAATATGCGTGCCACGGTTAGAACCAGCGGCATGTCCTTCACATCGTAGCTCAAGGGAACGACGACCTCAATGTAACTACCTCCATCCCCAGCAGAATCCAGGGACAGGTTCTGGTCCCTAGTGAGTAGCTTGTTCTCCAACGTGTGCAGGCGGCTCATCAGCTCAGGCCTGTCTCTGTCGTGTCCCTGATCTCGCAGAGTCTGCGCCACTAGCCTGATGAACATAGCCATATGTCTGTCGGCCGTTTCCTTCCAAGAATCATCCGTCGCCGATGTCAGCTGGGCGTTCTTCTGGTTGGCCTTTGTGGCAGACGAGTAAAACATGAGGACGTAAGGCTCCAGCTTGCGATCCTTCTCGACCGACTTTTGGAAATTCTTATCTGTGAATGCCGTGTATGCCTCGGCAAAGCTTCGCTTGAGAGCCGAATCGTTGAAGCCTTGCATGGGCTCCTTGCCAGTCAGGACATTCTTGAGTCTCTTTTCCAGTGGCTTCTGGAAGCCATGGGGCAGCTTGATGCTGTTGGAGCCCGAGGATACAAATTGGCCGACCAATTCGGTGACGCTGGTGTGCGATCTCTGGGCGGGCTTCGGCGCGGCAACATACTGCTTTCGCTTTTGTCTCGGCTGGAGGAGATAGTTAAGGTAGGCGACACGTAGGGCAAAGGTATAAGCATCGTCGTGGCTGACGACAGTGATGTTGCCCCTGGATGCTCCTCGTGGTCTCATGCTAGTCCGGTTGCTGTTCAGGCGACGGCCCGGCATCCACGAGCTTCTAGACGCGGACGACATGGTCGTTGATTGTAACGGGTCCGGGTATGCGTGGGGTCGAAGATCGGACGTGAACGATAACGGGGCTTAGATTATCGGAGAGCTGTCATTCTCGTACCAGCGCAGAATGGCCAGCTTTGTAGTTCGCAGTATATCGGCGGTCACCTTTTGAAGAAAAAAATTGACGGGTCAGGCGGTCGGTGATGGAGGTCTCTCAGCGTGGCAGCGAAGAAAGCTGGCGGGTCGGTTGTCGGACGTTCGGTGCTTTGAGCAGGTAAAGGTTGCCGTGAACGCGGCTGCGGGCGTGGGTGGTGTTGTTCGGTCAAGCAGCCGCTTGGGGACCCTCAGAAGGTTTGGGGGTTGATGTTTGGCCCAGCAGGTGACACACGTCATTGGCAGAAAGGAGATGCGGTGACTGCCGGGACCCCATGTAGTTTTCAGGAAAAGGTGGCATGGCGACCTGCGGCCCTGCGCGGCGCTAAGAGGCCCCAGTCAATATACAGACCGTTCCTGTACGGATAAGGACTTTGGAAGGGCTATGATACCTACCTGTAGCCCGTAGGTAGGTAGAGACAAGGGTACGTATTGGGTATCGATGGTGCCTGACGGGGGATTTGCGGACGGGGCCGGACCACTGGTCACTGCACTTCTGACCTGACGATACGACAGCTCAGCCAACCTCTGGGGACTCTGGCAAGCGGACAGATGTTAAGAAGCTGCTTGGGTCGAGTGCATTCTGTGCCTGTGCAGAGTGCGTGACAGTGGCCGTGGGTTGTAGTGTAACAAAGCCTAAAGGAAAATAAAAGCATCATCACCGTGGCTCGTCACAAGATTCCAGACGAAGGGGGGGGGGGCTCCAGCGCCATTCGTTGATTGACTTGGTCTGGTAGCCGGTAAATTGACCGAGGCCTTTAATTGACGGAGGCCTTTTGGTCGGTTGACGGTATCTAACCATAACAGGAAAGCGCCATAACTAGCCACCAGCAGCTACTATTACCTACCGCATTAGTCCACAACTAATACAAAAAACGCCCTTATTAAAGTAGTTAATAGAGTTGCAAATGTAGTTCTAAAACAGCTCCGCTAGGGAGGGTTGGAATGGTCTATCCTACCCTGCTTCCCGCGCTGCGCTCCGGGTCGGGATAGGCTAAGACCATCCCTTTTGATGACTAACTTCCGACTGTGGCAGTAGTGGCGGTGCCTGCCTAATGGGGTTAGAGACCGTCAACCGACCAAAGGACCTCCGTCAATTTACCCGCTACCACTTGGTCTCGACGACTTTTCCCATCTAGATCTGTTGAATAGCAAACCTCCCATATGAGTCCCTTTCTCCATGTCTGGAATACGACAAAGACCTTGACAGGGTTTTTTTCTTTCTTTTCGTTTTTTTTTTAAACCGCTTGCTTGACTTGAGCACGCATCACAGAGCTCATGTTTCGTGCCATTGAATGTTTATTGGTGTGATTGTTTGGACCCGGCCCTTTTCCCCCTTTCAATTTTCCTTCATTCTCCACTACCTCCCCAAACGAAGAAGCCCAAGAACATCTCCATGGCCTCCCATGCCAACGAATCAGTGGTTCGTCCGGACCAGAGATGGAGCGGCCTGAACGCGCATGTCCGGCCCGTCATGCGCAACTCCTCATTTCCCTGTCCTTATTACCCTCTGTATCTGCTATCTGGCAGGTACTGCTTTGGTACGTTCTTTCGGTTAGTGACTTATAAGTGCCTTGTTCCCCGTGGCCGTTGGTGCTAGGGCTGAATGGTACTGATCCAAGCTAAGATGAGCAGATCAACGACGCGTTTCGGCGAAGGAGTAACAGATGGCTCCTAAGCTGCCACAACACAGACTGCAAGTAACGAGAGCAAACGCCCATGAGCCAACATTTTCCGTACCAAGTCATCCGTCCTAATCTTGGCCCGAGGGATGTTCCTTGTCTGCCGCTAGGAAACGGGCGGTTGATCGCATGGTCCGTTGTTTATCTCTCACACGGTTGAGTCCGCCGGGTGCGTGAGCCGTGATAAACTAGTATCCGTAGGATATCGCCCAATGCAACGCCTAGAGAGAAGAGAGAAAAGGGTTACATTGCAGAGAGAAGAACTCGGTCGCTTCTGGCCAGTCACGAGTCGAGAGCTGCATTTACGGGCAATAAGAAAGACAGGCTTACGAAGGCGAGAGAGCCAAAGGAAATGCCGGCAAGTCGAGAAACAACCCACTAGAGATGGAAGGGAGTCAAGAGACCCGTCCGTTGTCATGGCGCCGCATGACATAATATGAGCTTCGCGCTTGATGGCGGATGGCGGCCGCTGACTGCTGACATTTGCGCAGCCACGCAGCCTTGCTCTTGCTCTTAGACTCTGAGGGGGACTCTGAAACGGTTCTATGGTCTCTTTTTGTCCGAGAGTCGCGGGGGTCAATTGGAATCAGATTGTCCCAAGAGAAGCCAGCCAGAAACGCTTCCGAGTGGCACAAAGGCTCATAGAAAAGTCAAACGACTGGACTGAATTGACAGACGCAAAGTCTCTTGTCGCCTGCATGTCTGTCGGATGATGCCCAATGTCCTGATCCCGGATCAGCGATTGACTTTGATAACGGTCTGACTTGACTGGGAAGCCCCTCACCAAACCCCCTCCTCCTGAACCCCTACCCCCCAATCTTGATGCAATGCTGAGGCATGTTTTGCTGGAAGCTCGCAGCTTGTTGTATGTCGACATGTCGGGCTGGTGATTTGCGACTCTCTGGTTTTGGATTTTATAGACCAGACAGGCTCAAATTAAATGGTTAGTTGCCGCGCTCGAGAGACGAGGTCGCATCTCCAAGGCGTAAGATACGGCCGAACACCCTCACGAGTCACAGTGTTCGAACAGGATGTCGCCTTGCTGGCTGCGATTCCCCAAATCCAGAGGGGGCAAAGACCACGGGGTGGAGAGTGCGGAGGTAGCGCTGTTCAAACACGTTGCGCATCCAGTAAGCGTCTGCGCTTGTCGACGTAGGAACCAGCGGCGGCAGCCGGCGGTGGTGATGGTGATGGTGATCCCATGCGCTTTGGTCAACTGCCGAGAGACAGTGGGCTGCTGACTCCACCCGAAGATCGGTAAGGACGTGAGATCAGAAAGAGGCCGCCGTGCTAAAGGGTCATGGACTCATGGATGCCGTTCAATTCCCCAAATCGAAGGCACATGAAACTGAAAGTGAAAAAATAGGGGGGTCTGATGTTGTTGTTAATAGGAGCAAGCAGGGACTTCGCGAGGGCTCAACTTACTTTATCCACGTGCAATACTTGCGTGCCACTGCCGACACGGTGGTGAATGCCTGCCTGCCACTCTCGTCTTCAATGATGCAGGATCACTGCACTCTGCAGGAGAGAGAGGCCGAGTGGATATGATGCCAGCCGACAAGGGTCGGGATAAAATGTGAATCGGCGCCAATCTCGTCTTTGCCAACCTTGAGCACCAAGTGGGCTTGATTCAACGTCAGAACGGGGAAGGTAACTTGAGGAGAGCCTCCCACGTCGCTACTCCCAATGTACATGCAGTGCCTAGTATCCGTACTCCAGGGCATGTCTCCGTTTTCACAGCGCGTACCTTTCCGATCCAGACGAGGCGGCATGGTACCTGACCTTACCTACTTTTATTTCGGTACATCTCTACTCCAGACCAAGGAATGACAAGCCTAGCCCAGCCCAGCCGGGAAAGTCTGACCCGCATTTCTCTTGTACTTGTGACATTTTTCCGATAGTGAATAGCAGCGGCGGGTGAAGTGCCCTGAACCTGATCGCGGGACCGGACGACGTCGACGACGGGAGGGAGCAGAAGCAGCAGCAGCAGCAGCAGCAAGAACCGGCGACAACGGCAGGCCTCTGAGGCAGACGTGCCGCAACCCAGCAGGTGATGCATCCACCCTCCATCGAATATCGCAACCTTCAACCTTCGCATCTTCATGACTCTTTTATCCATTCCCCTTCCATCATTCTCCAACTACCACCGCATTCCTGGCATTTTACCTCACATTCCATTTCTTCCCATCTGGAGAGCCGCAGCCGTCGCTATCGCGTCGCCCGCCTCAACCCCACTACTGCTGCCCTCTTCGCTCAGGCCGTCGTCGCCTTCGGCAGCGTCTCAAACCTGGCTGCGCGCAGTCTACAGTCTCGTAACGCCGACCCTGTGGGTGTGGCTTGACTTTGTCTTGCGTCGCCAAATGTCCACGATCCTGGCCAACTTGCGACCACGCGCTGCGAAGCCCGACGACCATCTCAGAGGCGTCCCCTCTGCCTCACCTACGACACATTCCATTTCCATGCGCCGTTAACCCCCCCGGGGATCAATATTTCAACATGGGCATCGTTAGCAGCAAGCCCGATGATGGGTCCACGCTCTATCTTAGAGACCAGAATCGACGTGCGATCTCCCACCCTTCCCCTCGTCCCGGTCGCCTGTTATGCATGCAGTGTCGCGGATTCCGCTCCAGCTAACCGTTCAACACACAGTATCCATATCCTCCCTCGTCATCTCGAACCCACGAAGGCGTTCGTCCATAAACGTCGTTCCCAACTCTTTTCCTGCCACCAGAGTATCGGCTTCGCGCCCACTAGGCGACGGCAGCCCCATAGAATTTGTCCAGGTTCGTCAGCGCAAACATAGACACCTTGAACCCGTCCTCTTCCTTCCTTCTCGAGCGGCGTGTGCTGATCTTCGTTTTTGCAGGACACTGAAGTCGCTTCGAGCCCCGGTGGCATCCCGAGTTTCATACTAAAGCTCACCCACGACGACGAGCTAGTCTTTACCTTCACCTTTGTCATTCGCCAAGGACAGCAATTCGTCACCAATGGCACCACTGACACCGTCGCCACGGTCGATACCCAAATCAGTGGTTTGACCTACGTCTACGCCTCGACACAGCGCGAGGTAGAGAATCTCGTTACACGCGAGTTCCATGCGGACCCAAACCTACACAAGAACTCCAACGTCGAGTTAGTAGGCGACTTTGGGACGGGAGGCACTCCCTCCGTAACCTTTGAATGGACTTGGAAATGGAAGCCGCCAAAGAACATGGAGGATAGGGGCGGTGGATGGCGGAACTCTTGCAGCGTATGTAATTCACCGGTCCGTTCCAGCAAAGAACATGTGCTCACATAATTGCAGTTCGTCGAATACGACCCCCGCAATCACTGTTTGCATACCTTGGCCAGTTTCTCCTACTGGGTCTCGAGTAGGTTATCACCGTTGTGCTTCGTTCGCTCTCTGCGACTGACAATCAGATAGACCCGGCTTTGCCTCTTAGCCACCCCAACTCGCCGTCCCCCCCCTTCCTCTTGACCGCACCCCCCAAAATTCGAGTGCCCTCTTCTCAATCCGTCGATTCTCGAATCAGCAATGCTGAGTTAGACGAGCCCTTGTCACCCTTACCAGGCAACTTCTCCTCTAGTACCATACTTCCTGTGCCACAAACACCGCAAGAACCAATCAAAGTGGATGTCGCGTGCCCCAAACCAACAGATGATGTCCTTGTGCCAGACGATGGCCCGGTCTTTCGAGCAACGATCAAGGCACTGGAACAAAAAACGGGCAACATGCGAACGCATATGAAGCGCGTGCTCAAGATGGCTAAGCAAGCTCACGAAGCTCAGGTGGAAGCCAACAAAAACTTCTCCGAATTCATCGATACCCTTCGCGAAGCCTCGTCAACAAACGCCAATGCCGTACAGCCAGCTATTGAACATTACTTTGACAAGATTGCCCGGGAGATCCTCTCGTATGAGCGAACAAACACAGTCAATCTCAAGCGCATTGTGATCGACCCATTGGACAAGTTCTACACAGTAGATATCAAACAGGCCGAATCGAAGAAACGAGACTTCGAGGAGGAGAGCAAGGATTATTATGCCTACGTCTCAAGGTATCTCGGACAGCGTCACGACTCAGTCAAGGCTAAGAAGCTGGCCGAAAGCGACTCAAAGTACCAGACGAAGCGCCGCAACTTTGAACTCAAGCGATTTGACTACTCAAGCTTCATGCAGGATTTGCATGGTGGCAGGAAGGAGCAGGAGGTGCTATCACACCTTACGAGGTACGCCGATGCTCAGACGAAGGGTTTCCTAGAGGCGGCAAAGAAGATCGACACTCTACTACCCCAGCTTGAGGCGCTCTCGAGCGAGGTGCAAGAGGCCGACAAGGAGTATCAATACCAGCGGCGTGAACGAGAAGAGAAGAGGAGACTACTCGAGAAGAGTAACCAGACGTACAACGAGCCGGATCCTGCGCCTGCACCAGGTACCAGCGCCGGTCAAGTCACGAGTTCAAACGGCAACGCAACCGTCTCCGACAGCGATTTAGGTCGCGCCGACAGCACAGGATCGCAACTGAAGATTGGGCTGTCGTCGGGCTCAAACCCTTCGGTGGCCATGGCATCTCCTGAGCTGTCCAGGTCGCCAGGCAGTCTTGGTAACTCTTCGGTCGGGAGTCCTGCCCAAGCGTCAAAATTCAAGGGCATCCGTGACTTGGAGGAAAAAGACTACGGACAGCTTTCCAGTGCCAGCAGCAGCGCCCAGCGTAAAGAGGGCTTGTTATGGTCTCTGAGCAAGGCCGGCAGCAACCACGTCGACCCGCGCAACCTGAACAAGCAGGGTTGGCACAAGTAGGTCTATTCAACCAGTCCCTAACACGGTTCCCACTCTGACGTGCAACAGATTCTGGATAGTCCTCGACCAAGGCAAGCTCTCGGAGTATAGTAACTGGAAACAGAGGCTGGATCTACACAACGACCCAATCGACCTGAGAATGGCCTCCGTGAGAGAGGCTCGCAATGCAGAACGGCGGTTCTGCTTTGAAGTCATTACGCCCCAGTTTAAGCGCGTCTACCAAGCTACATCTGAGGAGGACATGAACAGTTGGATCACGGCCATCAACAATGCACTACAGAGTGCAGTCGAGGGTCGTATCATGAGAGATAAATCTACTCCAAGCGACTCAGGCCACATCAAGAGAGACATCGGCTCGATTCTCACCGGCAAGAGCCCTTCCGTCGGACACAACAGCCATCATCACACGAATTCAAACAGCGCACCCGTCCGCCGAATCACTGTCGGTGCTCGGCCCAGCACGCATAGGTCTACCAGTTCGACTTACGACGAAAACCCCGACAAGTTGCTGCAACTGCTTCGGGATAACGACCAAGGCAATTGCTGGTGCGCTGATTGCGGTTCGGGCACAAAGGTCGAGTGGGTTTCAATCAACCTCGCCATCATTCTTTGCATCGAATGTAGCGGCATTCATCGCTCTCTTGGCACGCATATCAGCAAAGTGCGCTCTCTGACCTTGGACATCAACTCGTTCACCTCTGATATTGTTGAGCTCTTGCTTCTTGTTGGGAACAGGGTGTCTAACATGGTTTGGGAAGCGAGGCTGGAACCCGGATTGAAGCCGACCCCTCAGGCAACGCGAGAGCAGCGGCTGAGGTTTATCACAGCCAAGTATGTCGACAGGGCCTACGTTGAGCCGATCTCGGCGACGCTCTCGCGTTACCCTACTCCCGAAGATACCCTGCTGGCGGCCATCAAAAAGAACGAGATCCAGCAGGTGATTTACGCACTAGCTTTGCGAGCCAGCCCCAACGTTACAGATAGATCCCGCGGAACGCACGCAGTCTTTTTGGCTCTTGCGGCTGCCGATCCTGCGTCGCCTTCTCCCACTCCAGGGCAACCCCCTGAGACGGACAGAGCCGTGCCCTTCCCGGTGGCAGAGATGCTCCTTCAGAACGGGGCAGAAATACCGTCCACGATGCCGGCTTTCCCACTCAGTCGGAGCGCACAGCTGTACATTGAAGAGAAACGGGGACGGAATACAGGGTTCTCGAACGATGGTGTCGGATCATTACCCGGCAACCTTAGTCCAAACGAAAAGCTCCAGCGGGAGCGGGATGCGCGACTACAAAAGAGAGTGAGCGCAGGAGGACGTCTGGCTAAGAGCCCGATTCCGGAAAGGTAGCGACCTACCTGTTTCGAGCGGCTGGGGCAGCTGAACTTGTGCCTCGCTGCTGCAATGCACGTGAGACGCAGGTCTTCTCTTGAAGTCCACTTATCAACAGATGGCTACGACTTTGATTGTGACGGTGGATGAAAAACATTTTGGCACTAGCTGGAAAGCAGAAAGGAACAGTTGGCGTACTTGACTGTCGTTACCAGCAGATGTATTACGCTTCGAGGGTCTAGTGCTCCCCAGCGTGAAAGCCAAGGTACATTATGGATCACGAAGGGGGAGACGAGGCCACGTTCTCTCATATAGCACGTGTACCCCTTCATGGCGGAAGTCGGATGCGAACAGCTACATTGGAGTAGTCCTCGATTGGAAAAGGCAAGGAGGGTACGGGAGTAGAGACAGCTGTTGCGCGTGTGTTTGTCTGTATGTATGGGTAGTAATAGTAATGAGATGATGAACACCAAGCAATGATGAATACGGAGACATTTTATGGATGTCATAAGGTATGTTTGTCACATAAGCCGGGAGCGGTCAAGGATGCGCCAGAAGGAAAACAAGACACAAGGTTGGTGAGGTGTGTCGGCGAGGTATAGCCACGATATATGTGTGCGACAGTCGCTTGGCAGCAGGTGAGCCACCCACGTGGGCGTCGGCATACATGTAAACGAGCTTCTGACTTTAGCGCCATGGCTTCCAGCAAAGCTACACGGTGCCTTACGGTGAAGATAGCGAATGGAGCAGGGTACGAACTGGGTACGACGTCACATGGCGGCCCCCAGCCCCATCTTCGCTCACTATCAAAGATCCCCTTGAGGGGCACGCTGCTCATCGGGAGTGGCGCATGACCCTATGTCTCGGTTGGCGAGTCGGGGTGACAGCGAGAGCGTTCGCATAAGCTGGTTGCGTTCAACGGAAGCTATTAAAGACTTGCGGAACGGAAGGGAGGGGATTGGCGGCCTGGCGGTCTGGTTCTGACGGGCTCTCGTTGCTAAAGGACGACTCACCAGAATGTCGAGATCTCGATCATGGTTATCATATGTGTTAGCGACGGGCGGTGGGCCGTTCGATTTATGCCCGCCGGTGAGTGACTGCAGGCGATGGTGCAGAGGTGTTTAGTGATGGCACACGACACACATGGTTCGTTCTCCGCCACTTGCAAGTAATATGGTCACCTCACCTCTAGGTAGGTAAACTACCCAGAGGCGTAGGTAGTAGTGATAGAAGGGAGTGTGGGGCTTGGGAGATAACCATCTGACGCGCCTCGTGTTGTATGAGTGAGTGGAGAGGCGCATTCATATAGCGGAGGAGAAGGTGTTATTTTAACTGAGCGCGCTCCTCAACTACTCGGGCGGCCTGGTCGAGGAAAAAGAACTAATCAAGCATCTGTCGTCTCCCACCATTCCCCCCGGCAACCCCTTTTTTTTCTTTTCCTACGAAGCACCAGCATTGTCGTCAACCTGAAGAATCGATCATAGTCGTTCTATTGTTGGATACAAGTACAGTCACAATACTGCAAGGAACCAGGCAGCTGGACACAAGATTGGACCACAGGTTGATTGAGCATAACACGGAATACCTCTGTTCATTTCTGCCGAAAGTGAAACCGGCCAGCTCTCTGCCTTCCGCCCCACCCGAGCGATAGGGACGTTCGCTACGATAATCACTTGGATTTGGGGAGAAAGAACCGATGGGAAACGCCTTTCTAGGCTTCCGCGAACCAACAGGAGGAGTCGGTCGAGGCAAGCCCGGGCGGCCCACTTCTCTCACACGGCGGCTCCCGATCCCGAGAGAAGGAGGAACAAGACCCTGTCATTCCTCCAGCGGCTTGAGGTGGCATCGCCATTGCCATTCGGCACAGCAGATCAGATCCCCCCAAGCTGGCAACAGGCCCCCAGGCCCCAGCACAGCAGGTACCTCGAGCTTGTGCAGGCGCAAAGCAATCCTGCAGACACAGACCGCCGATTTTGGCCAGCAGTTTAGAGCACTGTGGTTCTTCCACTTCCTAGGCTGACCTGCGCTCCACTTGGGGATCCCGATTCCCGTAGCAGCTCTCCGCCATTTCTAGGCTGCACCACGCTCCCTCCTCGGGACTTGCCTTTTCTGAGCAAGCTGCTTTATTAGTTCGGAGCCTTGCCGTCCATCCCTTACCTTAGGCAACACTTCCCAAGCAACTCAATCATCGCCAATTCGGTATCACATTCACACACGCATTTGCTTGAGTTATCCCCCATAGACTTGAGTGCATAACCCGACTCGCTGTATTCGCTTGTCTCACCGGGACCGTCGCCGCTACCGGGGGACCCATCGATCATCGTCACCTGCGTTGCTCGCCTCTTGCTGCTGCCTCGTCGCTCGCACGAATCAAACCAAGACCATCATCTTCCCATCCGAGGTCATGGCTCCTCAATCCGAAAAGAGCCAGTTGAAACGAACTAGAGTAAGTCGCCTGTTGATCTGTCCGGCCTTCTGGTGTGCAATCCTAAATCGTCTTTCCCTCCCAAAGGGTTCTCTGCCAGAATCGGACCTGGATGCGAAGAAACCCCGCCGTTTCGAGAGGTTGTCGCCCGAACCAAACGACAAGACTCCAGTTTCCAACAAGCACCAACTTCCCTCCCCCGTTACGAGAGGTGATTCAGACGAAATCTACAAGGAGCCCACCGCAACGCCCCCGGAAGGACGACCTAGCCAGGTAAACCATCGCGACAAGGACGATGCATCGCAAGCCGTGAACAACATCTCGTCGCCGCCGCAGGATACGCAGGCCTTCTCGCAATACCCTCAGGAGACAAAGGACGCCCTTTCGGATGAGGTCCAGGATGAGGTGAAGGAGGGCGTCTGGGGCTATTTATTCCCACTCGACACGAAATATGGCAAGGTCGTCGTCATGAAGAAGAGAGCTGCTTGCCCGTTGCCAGATACCGTCGGAGCGGCGAAAGACTTGACGGTCAAGGATCATAAGGGGAAGTCGGCTCTGCAAAGGGAGGAGGAGGCTTACGAGCGTACAAAGGGGAAAGGGGTTGCCTCGGGCGGGTACTTGATCGGACGTCACCCAGAGTGCGGTAAGTTCAATATGCCACTGGAAGTCGATTACGACGCTGACGGGATGCAGACATCGTCGTGGACGACCCCATTGTTTCAAATCGGCACTGCCTTATCTTCTCCGAGAACAAGGGTGGCGACAACGTTGCCATCGTAGAGGACCTGTCTAGCAACGGAACTTTCGTAAACGAGGCCAACGTAGGCCGGAACAAGCGAAGAGAGCTTCAGGAACAGGACGAAATCGCCGTCATTGACAAGGCCCGTTTCATCTTCCGATACCCAAAGACCCGGCAATCCAGCGCCTTTCTGAACCAGTATACGCTGCTGGAGAAGCTTGGAAAGGGCCATTTCGCCGAAGTGTTTTTGTGTGTCGAAAAATCCACCGGCCAAAGGTACGCCGTCAAGATCTTCACCAAGACTGCCGGCATGGACGAGAGGTCGAAGCAGGAGGGCCTACAGCAAGAAATCGCAGTTCTCATGGGCGTGAGCCACCCCAATGTCCTCTGCTTAAAGGACACGTTCAATGAGCGGAACGCCGTGTACTTGGTACTTGAGTTGGCGCCTGAAGGCGAGCTGTTTAACTTCATTGTCATGAAGCAGAAGCTGAGCGAGGATGAATCGCGCAAGCTGTTCAAGCAACTGTTCCAGGGCATCAAGTATCTGGTATGTTGGCCGAGCATGTCTTTCTGGGCCGCCAGCTAACAAGAATCAGCACGACCGCAATATTGTACACCGGGATATCAAGCCCGAGAACATTTTGATGGTTGACAAGGATCTCCACGTCAAGTTGGCCGATTTCGGCTTGGCGAAGATTATCGGTGAGGAGTCTTTTACCACAACCTTGTGTGGTACGCCTAGCTATGTGGCACCCGAGATTTTGGCCGAGGGTAGGCACCGAAAGTACACCAAAGCGGTGGATATCTGGTCTCTTGGTGTGGTGCTATACATCTGCCTGTGTGGCTTCCCGCCGTTCTCGGATGAACTGTACTCAAACGATTTCCCTTTTACGTTGTCGCAACAAATCAAGAACGGACGTTTCGACTATCCTTCCCCGTATTGGGATTCCGTCGGAGACCCCGCTCGTAAGTACATCTTAGATGGATGTGTTACCAATGCAGATGCTGACAAGCTGGGCCAGTTGACTTGATCGACTCCATGCTGGTCGTCGACCCCGAACGTCGTTACACTGTTGATCAGTGCCTCAACCACCCCTGGATGACCCAGAACCAGCCGGGTGTCAATGACAGCACCGATGGCCTGGTCGGCGGCATTCAAGGCTTGGAAGTTCACCGGCGAGGTATTACTAGAGAGCGGACTTTACTGAGCTCGTTGAACTCGGTACAAGTCGCTACAAGGCCACCCGTTGGAGACAGCAAGCAGCCTGTCCACATCTATGCTAAGAACACAAAAAAGATGGCGCCGAAGGAAGCTGATCCCCACGGAGAACGGAACGTGAGCGAATTCGTCGAAATGGGCGGCAAGGGCGACCAGCCACTCTTTGGCACCGACGGCGAAAGTGTGTACTCCAAGGAGGATATCAGTGGCGGCAAGGACAAGAACGGCAAGAAGTAGAAGGCCGCAGACTGTGGCATCATTTGCGAGGTGCGTGTCGGATTTCACTGGGAGTCGGCTGGCGATACCGAAAACGAATAGCAATACGAACAGGGAGCATCTAGTACGGGGTGTGTCAGAGGATAACACCCAGCAATGGTTTGAATTTAAGGGCTTCCTGATTTCCCGGTCTGGACACGCCCAGGTAATGTGTATTGGGCTTGCAGCACGAACTTTTCTCATTGGGTTTTCTGCTGGTGTTGTGAGCACGGGAATGGAACTTTTGGTAACATGCTGGACGGCCGCTATAGACATGCGGGCATGGATGGGCAAAAGTTAGGAGTTTGATAATGTCCTTGGTCGAAACGGTTCCAATACAGACTGACAGTAATAAGTACCACGTTTCCTGCTGATGCGTGTCTGAGCGATGCCAGTCTCGTTCGCCCCCGTTATAAAACCGTGCAGTCTCCCCGCCTAGGGCAGCATTCATTCCCGGATCCGCATTCCCTGTTGTTGTTGACCGAGTTGGGACGAAAGAGCGGAAACAACCGCAGTCACGCGGGCTCCGGGCCAGAAACGGGGCGGCAGACCAGGCGTCTGGCGGGGCTGACCGAAGAGCTCCGCGGAGCGGGGCCGGGACAACGACATGTCCTTGACAGTCTACAGCGGATCTCCCCATTACTCACTCAACGTACCTTTGGTCCTAGGCCAGAATGACAATCAACGACGAAGAAAGATACGAAAACACACCCAATTCCGCATCTGCCATAAGTCATATAAACGTTTATCCCCTGATGGGAGTACAATCGGCTTGGTTTGGTAAAGTCCCTCAACCCAAAATCCCCAGGGTACCCCGCCTGGGAATAGGCCTGGCGCAAGCCTGGTCCTCACCGCCTTCGCCTAGAGTTCCACAAAGGTATTAGCGGCACCTGCTCGCACAGAAATTTGGTGGCAGAAAAAATTGCCCTGGGGCCCACCACCAAACACCCCTCCATCCAACGACCTTGACCCGAACGGCCTTTCGCAAATCGAAGGCAGTTCGACTCACCGCACGACAGACCGACGCCCCTGTCTCCGTTTTCTCAAACGACACACCCCTCTCTCAGTCTCTCTCAGGCCCAGTCTCTTTCACATTTTCGGCCGTTTGTTTTTTTCCGGGTTTGACCTCCTCTTTTTGGTTTTTCTTTCCTCCGATCAACCGCATACAACTACCACGACCTGTGTCCCCCCCGAAACCCCCCCCACCCCCCCCCCCCCCCTCCCTTCGTCGACAAAAACCCCCCTCCAAATTCAAAAGACCGGAATCATGGCGGCGGGAGCGAAGCAACAGGCGCAGCCGCAGCTGCTGTTCGTGGATGGTTCCTTCCAGGAGCTGGCCCGCGAGATGGCCGACTACCTCCACATCGCCGACGAGGTCAAGCCTTTGGTCGAGAACGAGGCCAAGAAGGAGGAGGTGCTGAGCAAGCTGGTGCGCTCGTCGGCGGCGCTGTCGTCTGTCCCCGAGAAGGAGTTCACGGCCGCCTCGAACCTCATGGTCCACCTCGTCCTTCAATCCGAGGACCCCAAGAAGCACCTGCCGACCCTGTGCCAAGCCTTCAGCAAGCCCATCGCCTCAAGCCCCGTCAACGGCGTCGGCTTGAGCCTGAACGCCCTCAGCACCATCTTCAACCTCATCGCCCCCGAGAACCCGATCCGATTCAACGTCTTTATGGCCATCCTGCGCTTCCTCAAGTCGCACGCCATGTTCGAGGCCATCGAGCCCTACCTGAAGCACCTTCCCAGTTGGTTTGAGGAGTGGGCCACCGGCGAGGAATTTCAGAGACAGATGTACGAGGAGATTGCCGAGGTCGCCAAGGAGGCTGGCAAGGATGAGTGAGTTTTTGAAGATCCGGATCTTGCGTCGCGCAAACCCGACACCGCCTTGAAGTACAGAAATGCTGACGTTGCGGGGTTGCCTCCTCGAAAAGGGAGAGCTACGAGTATATTCTCAAGGCCCTGCGCACCTTTGACGCCGACGACAAGGAGGACATCGGCTCCGAGGACGCCCAGAGGCTATCCCTCCGCGCCGTCCGCGATGCCCTGCTGTCCAACACACACTACCTCTTCACCGACGTCCGCAGCATACCTTCGGTGCAGAACCTGTCGGAAACCCATCCTGTCTACTCGCAGCTTCTCGACATCTTCGCCGAGCAGGACCTCGAGGACTACAACGACTTCAACGACGAGCACGAGGGTTTCATCGAGAAGGAGAAGCTCGACCACGAGAAGCTCCACCGCAAGATGCGCCTCCTGACCTTCGCCTCCCTTGCCGCCCAGACGACCTCGCGCCGCATCGAGTACTCGGCTGTCGCAAAGGCCCTCCAAGTTCCCGCTGAGGAGGTCGAGATGTGGGCCATCGACGTCATCCGCGCCGGTCTCGTTGAGGGCAAGCTCTCTCAGCAGGACCAGGTCTTCCTTGTCCACAAGGTTACCTACCGTGTGTTTGGCACGCGGCAATGGCAAGAGCTCGCCACCCGTCTCGACTCGTGGAAGGGCACCTTTTCCAACCTGCACGACGTCATCCGCAAGGAACAGGCCAACGCTAAGGCCCAGAAGGAACGCGAGGCGCAGGAGGCCGAGCGTAAGGCCCAGAACCCGGGTAACGAGGTTGGTGCGAGCGGTGGTCGTCAGCAGAGAAACCAGGGACGTCGCGACAACAACCAGCAGCGCGAGCCTAGGGAGCCCAGAGAGCCCAGAGAGCCCAGAGAGCCCAGAGAGCCCAAGGAGCGGACGGACAACGACGACTAAACAAAAAACGTTCGAGGGTGATGACGGTTGAGACTGGAGGGTCTGTCGTTTGAGCAGTCAATCAATGAGGGCTTTGCCTTTGTCTGGTGCAGGTTCCGCCGTACCCTTCTCGATACCTCGTGCGGGTGAAGATTACCCATGACATGAGGGGGTAGGAGGGATACAAGGATGGGGAACCGTCGGGCATCTTTATTCTTTCCAGGGCAGAGGAATGAAAGGGGTGGTCACATCTATCCGTATCCGTGTTTATGTAATTACGGCAAGGAGAAAGAAAGGGGGAAACGTGTGTTTTTAAAATCATGGACGACGTTTTCAGCGGATTGGGAGCCGAGTCTTTTTTTAAAAAAGAAATGCTACCGGGACATGGCATTGTTGCGTGGAACATCAGTCAGTTGAGATGAGCCTTGGTCTCCTTGTTTGGTTTCGTTTTTACGAGACACGGCTACGAACGTCGAACTGGCGTTGGTTCTCCTGACATGGGCGTTTGCTGCACTGTCTGAAGCCAATCGCTTGACTTGGCTTTGCGCCGGCAGAGACGGCCGCCGACTTTGCAAGAGGACCGGCACTGCAGCTCTAGATGTGAGCAGCTTCCAGATTGCTTCGTCGGGGATGGGCCATCGCTGAGGTTACTCCAAGTCAAGCACAATACTTGCCGTGTTGCAGAAGCACATCAGTGGAGCATAAAACACATGCCAACGAGCTACTCGTTGGGTGACTGTCGGCTTGTGTCGTCACTGCTCTTATGTTATCTTGTGACAGACGCATCATCCGCTATGCCCAGTGGTTTCACCGGCACGGAAAGAGACGCTCAGCAATGACAAGCCAGCTATATATGGCCCGCTGCGGCGTCGGCGGCCACCACGACTCCTCGAAGCAGAACTTCCCAGCTTACCTAGTGTCGTGACCTTACAGCGTTCTCGAAATGCCGAGTCATTGAGTCGACGCTTTATTGCTGAAAGCGGGCACACCAGACGAAGCCCCCCGCCCCTCATTTTTCTTTTCTTCTTCTTTTCCGAAACGGAATATCTCCCTGTCCAAGTCTAGGATCTAGGAATTTGACTCACCTTGCGACACGCCCTATAGAGTACCCTGGCTTTTGATGCCACGATGAGCAAGTCTGCCATCGCTTTATGAGGTCGGGGCCTCCTACTATGCAACTTTGTAAGATTTACTGAGGATTTGGCTATATTCTGTTCTCGCCAGGTGACGGCCCCAATCCGACTATTTCAGCCACATAGTACCACGTCTACTGACATGTTTCCTGAGACCGTAAGAGTCGTTGTGATAAGGCTATGCCGTGCGACGCAAAATCAGGCAAATAGGAGGTCGTATATGGTTCGTAAGATCAATGTGGGCCTGGAAAGAGCACTCATATAGATGGTTTTATATGCTTGTCTAATAGCCCATCACAGGGACAAGCCACCAACTTTACAACTGCCATGTGCCGTTCTTTCAACAAGTCCAACGAGCTGGCTGCACACATGCCTCGTTTTTTTGCCTTACAGCCTCTGAGTCTAGTTTCGTTCTTGTAGACTCATTGGATGTGACAGGAGAAAGTCGTGTCCTTCAGCTGGCTCATTTCCCAGTCAAGGGATATTAATAAATCCAAGATAATTATAGAAATTCCTAAGCAAAATAAAAAGGACCTTACAGACTATAAATAGGTAGTAGAATAAGAAAGAGCCCGTATAACTATAGAAGACTACCTAGATATTAAATATATACTTACTACTATAAATAATAAATATAATAAAAATAATAGATTTAAAAAGGTAACTTTTATAATATTTATAAGTATACTAAATATACTCTCTACTTTTAAACAAGCTATAGTATCTACTAGTACTTTAAATTAAATTTAAGCTATAAAAAAAGAGGTATTTAATCTAAAAGACTTAGATACTTAGACTATAACTACCTTACTAGAGAGTATAAAAGCCTTAGGGGGTAAATAAGTATATATAAACAAAGAAGATATAAATAATAATACTATCTATAAAGCTAGATAGGTAGTATAAGGTTTTAATTAATATATAGGTATAGATTACCTAGAAGCCTTTTCTACTACCTATAAGTTAGAAAATTAGAAAGCTATATTAATAATTAGTGTAAAATTAGGCTAGAAAGCCTATTAATATAACATTACTAATACTTTTTTTTATACTTATATAGATAAAAATATATAGGTTTAGTTACCTACTAGTTTTATCTATAATAAAAAAATAAGTACCTTAGAATATAACTATAATAATATAACCCCTAATAAAATACTATACTATAAGCTACAAAAGGCTTTATATAGGTTAAAATAGAGCCCTAGACTCTAGTATAAATTTTTAAGATCTATTATAAATAAAATAGGCTTTAAAGAATCACCTTATAATAAAGGGATTTTTATAGCTAATAATAATAATATAAAAGTAGTATTAATATACTACATAGATAATATAATACTCATAATACCTATAGAAAAAGAAATAGAATATTTCTATAAGTTTATTAAAAAGGACTTCATTATAAAAGACTTAAGTATACTAACTAAGTTTCTGAGAAATAAGATATAAATAAAAGATAAGGTCTTATTATAAGGGGTTTACTAAATATATATAGCTAGGGAAAGAATTAGATAATAGGTATAGGTGTTATTATAGAATTTAACTTATCCTCTAGACTAGACTACCTAGTCTAGTAAACCTTTATTAATAAAGCGTTACTAACTAATTACTAAAGCTAACTAATTAGTATCCTACTATTAACTTAGGGAACTAATATCTTTATAATTATCCCCCCCTTTAAAAAGCTTAATCCCTAAGGCTATTACCTTCTAAAATAGGTTACTTTTAGCTCTTTAATATACTTTATTAGAAGCCTTAGTCTATTACTAGGTTTTTCTTAAGTACTTTAGACTCTTACTAATATATTATATTACTAAGCTATTAGTAAATCCTTATAAACTTAGACTTCTACTTTAAATATAAATAATAAAGTTAGCTTCTAAGGGCTATTAGCTAGCTATTACTAACTTCTTAAGTACTTCTTTAAGCTATTACTAATATTAGGTATATCTAATACTATTTTAGTAGGTAATATTCTATATCTTTAGTCCTTTATTAGGTACTTAGTAAGCTATTACTAATAGACTTAATATTTATTACTACTATCTTCTTTTCTATATATATTTACTACTTTTTAATATTTAGCTTTAAATACTATATTAACTTATATAGTTAGGGTATAGTAAATTTCTTTTATATATATTTTGTTAAAGGTATTTTAAGTATACTTTTTTACTATAGTAGTTATTTACTATATAGCCTATCTTACTATACTTCTTATATATAGGGGTTATTTAAGCCTTCTTAGTAACTAGCTACTAGGTAATACCTTAGTAATCTACTAGCTATCTCTTAGTCTCCTAGACTAGAAGTATTATTAAGCTTCTATCCTAATTATACTAAAGCTTCTATAAGCGCTTAGTAATAAAGGTAACTTTTTAAGGTAGCTAATTAAAGTATTTTTATCTAATTAGTACTTACTAAAATCCTTATTATAGATAATAAAAGAATAAGAAGGCTAGAAGCTAATTCTCTTTAAGGTTCTTTATCCTAAAGGCCTAGTATATTATTAACTATTTAGTAAAAGATTATAAAGGTAATTAACTAGGCTATTACTAAGCCTTATAAAGCTAGCTATATAGGTATCTCTTTTATAGTTCTAAGTTAATATAAGATTAATAAATAAACGCTTTAAATAACACCTATAGGCTTTATTTATTACTTATTATATTAACTATAAATTAGTAGTTTCTTTATTAAGTCTAAAGTATTACTATTACCTTTATAAAGGCTTATTCTATATAGTAGTTCTCTAAGGTAGTTAAGTAAAGCTAGTTTCTTACTTATATTATAGCTATGTAGTTAAATACTTATTTAGGTATACTATTTTCTTTAAGAATATTATATATATATATATATATATATATATTAGTAGCTATTTAAATTACTTCTTCTTTAGTAAGTAGTTAATAAGTAGTTAGAATATTATTATATTCTAGCTTTATATTATCCTTATTACCTTAGCTATTAATAGTTTAGATAACGTATTTAATAATATAGTATTTTTAAATCTAGTATTTATTATCTTTTTTAAAGTAGTAGCTAGTTGATAACTTATTACTCTTTATATTTTTATTCCTTAGTCTAGCTTCTTCTTAGAGGTAGAAGTTAAATAATTATAAGGGGTTTACTAAATATATATAGCTAAGGAAAGAAATAGATAGTAGGTATAAGTATTATTATAGAATTTAACTTATCTTCTAGACTAGACTACCTAGTCTAGTAGACCTTTATTAATAAAGCGTTACTAACTAATTACTAAAGCTAACTAATTATTCTTAGTATCTTATGATTGACCTAGGGAACTAATATCCTTATACTTATATATATATTAAAATAACTATATACTAAAGTTATTAGAAAAGTATAATAAAAATAATATACCTTATAAGAATAGTCTTATTAATCTTAATTTAAAATTTAAGAAAAATAAAAGTTAGGCTACCTTAAAGGAAATAAAGACTTATTAATAGTAAAGAGAATCTTTATTATATACTAGCTTCAAAACTAAACTAGATATAACCTAACTTATTAAGCTATATACTAGATATATAAGTAATCCTTCCTAGGAGTACTTTTTAGCCTTAGAATATATCTAAGGATATATAGAGAAATATCTAAGCCTTAGATTAGTATATAACTATAATATAGACCTATAGATAATAGGTTTTATAGATTCTAATTAGGCTAGTAATTATAAGGATATTAGTTCCCTAGGTCAATCATA
>PUHP01000148.1:24156-46982 GCA_006783085.1 Colletotrichum shisoi | reverse complement strand
TTAATGACAATGTTATTTAGTAATGCTATACAAAATAACATAGGGATAAATGTCGTTGCGTCATGTATTCTAGTTATGTGACTGTACTGCGGGGGAAAAAGTGGGTCTGGAGCCCTCTCGCCGTCGATGGGATAACCCACAACCAGTGGGAAATGGAGTAAATGCCCGTGCCGATCGTTCGCTCAGCGAGTGCTTAGTGCGACTCGGCATCGTCCAGGCCGTGAAGTTGACCGCCCTGGTCCCCCGCCCCCCGCTCGTCCGTTCTCCGGTTCGACGACTTTTGGTTGTTGGAAATTGCGCCTGTGCTTGCAACGCATGGGGTATAAGAAGAAGACCGTTTTTTTCTAAAAGATTAGCAACCCTCTGACGCACCCGCTTGTTTCATCATTGAAGTCATCCTGTGTGTGTGTGCGTGTGTTGTGGCCTCCCTTCTCGGTGACAATTCGCAGTTTTTGGCGTTTGTGGTTGCCGCTTTTATCCCTTCCCCCGCATCGGCTGATAGATCCCATCTCGCGAGATCCGGTTTTCCGCCCCGAACCACAGATTACGGTCTAGCGGATCCCAGCTGGAATTTAGATCTGGGGAAGGATATCTTGGTCGTGTCGAGTAGAGAAGCCACAGGTTTTTGGCCTCGCTCGCCCGTCAAGAGGTCTGTCAGAACCATCCGAACCGATAAGATTGCGGTTTCCCAACATCAGCATTCTACCTAGCAACACACTCTCGCCGATTGCGAAAATAAAGTCCGGCACCATGCTTTTCAGTCTCGGCCGAGGCAAGAGCCCCCAGTTCGGCGTCACGACATGTTGCCTAATCGCATTTGTGCTCTTTGGCTACGACCAGGGCGTAGGTTCTCCAGGCTGGTGATGACAGGACATACAGACTGATAACACATGGGCAGGTGTTTGGCGGCATTCTCCAGATGGAAGACTGGCTAGACCAGTTCAACCACCCGTCCGATTCAGAGACGGGCATCATCGTGTCGTGTTACAACCTGGGATGTCTTTTCGGCTGCGTCCGTAAGTCGGCCCAAGACTTACTTTACGTAACCTTGGGGGTTGGAAGTCGGTGCTAACGCCTCGGGGAAACCAGTCAACTTCATCTTCGGCGAGCGCCTCAGCTGCGCCTTGGTCGTCGAAAGACGATCTGGGTCGCCATGGGGCTCGTCATCGTCGGTGCCACGCTGCAGGCGACGGCATACGCTGTCCCTCACTTGGTCGTTGGACGCCTTGTGACTGGCTTCGGCACCGGTATGAAAACCTCCACAGTCCCGATGTAAGTGACAGCTTTTTCGTCGCACTTTTGTTGCGGTCTACTCAACGGGGTTTCCCTCAGGTATCAGTCGGAGCTTTGCGATAAGAAGTACCGGGGCCGGCTCGTGTCCGCCGAGACGCTCTTTGTGGGCGTCGGAATCGTTTTCGCGTACTGGTTCGACTTCGGCATGTCCTACGTCGGGGGTCCGGTCGCGTGGCGACTGCCGCTCGCATTTCAAATCGTCTTCGCCCTCGTCGTCGTCGTCCTGGTCTTCGCTCTCCCCGAGTCTCCCCGATGGCTGTTCAAGCATGGCCGTGAGCAGGAAGCGGTCCAGGTCCTCTGTGACGTGTTCGACAAAGACCCCACGGACGAGTACATCCGGGCCGAGGTCCACGCCATCCACAACGCCATCGAGGTCGAGGTCGCCGAGAAGAAGTCGGCCTCTTGGGTCCGCATCTTCAAGAACGACCGCCTGCGGACCGGCCATCGCGTTCTCTTGGCATGGGGCGCTCAGTTCATGAACCAGATCGGGGGGATCAACCTGGTCGTCTACTACATCCCCTCGGTTCTCGTGCAGAATGTGGGCATGACGGCGCACATGGCCCAGATCATCGGAGGATGCGTGCAGATGATGTTCATGTTCGGCTCCATCTTGCCTGCTCTCGCGCTGGACCGCATGGGTCGACGCAAGACGATGATGTGGGGAAGTGCCGGGCTCGGTGTCTGCATGCTCATGATTTCGATCCTGTTGTCTCGAGTCGGGCTCGCCAACGGCCAGGCGTGCGCTTCGGCGTCGGTGGCATTCTTTTTCCTGTGAGTGGCCGTGACCAACAACTCTCGCCACCCTGGATCCCAACTGATTATGGACCTAGCTATAACCTGATCTTTGGCATGGGCATGAATTGCGTTCCCTGGGTCGTCGTGCCGGAAATCCTCCCGCTCCACGCCCGGACACGCGGCACCGCCGTCGGCATCAGCTCCAATTGGCTTTGGAACTTCTTCGTCGTAATGATCACCCCGGTCATCATCAACCGCCTGCAGTGGAAGGCTTACCTGATCTTCGTGGTCACCAACTTCGTCTTCGTTCCCGTCATCTACTTCTTCTACCCCGAGACCGGCAACTTCGGGCTGGAGGAGATTGACGAGTTCTTCACGTCGGGCGGCAACCCGGTCAAGGTGGCAAAGAAAATGTCCAAGGCCATGAAGGCCGGAGTTGATAGATCCGGAAGTGATGCGGAAAAAGTGCCGAGCTCTTTGGAAAAGACTGAGGTGATGGTGGCGCACAGGTAGAACCGCCGGCCACCCCTCCTGTACACCCATCGAAGAACAATAGGCCGCTAGAGGGTCCCGTCAAGTTCAATGGAATGAAATGGACAGTTGAGTAACCAAGTTTGTTCCGTTGTCTGGAATCTAAACCTCATTCTTTTCCTTTCGACATCACGTCCCGTTGTAATATAACACCTACGTTACGGCGCATGTTGCCTGGTGCGGGTAAGTTATATACACTAGACAAGGACCAGGGGTTTGGGTCTTGATTTAAAATGACAGAGCAACGGTGCTCGGGCTATGGCGGAACTTACAGGGTCGGTTCAACCGCTGTATTGTACTCGGACATCCAACGGACAATAACGGGTCGAAAAAAGGCCGGTTTTCAACAAACAAATGCAATGATTGGCCTGTTGGTGCCGCAAGTTCGCAGAGAACCGCTCAGATTCGGATTTGCGGACGATTTATGCCAAAGTGGAAGGGAAAGAGGTTTCGAAACCAGCCACCCACCCACTCAGCCCCCCGGCTACAACTGAGGGTCAATCTTGAGATGATTGATAATCCGGGAGGGGGGTGGGGGGTGGTGTTTGGCGTCAAGCGTGAGCCGGCACAATCATCTTAGGCCCAACTGACTTCGACTTGGCGACGAGATTACGAATCGATGATACTGGCAAAGTCTGTTTGCTCGCATTTCCCCGGGGTGCGGACGCAGATCGGTTGACTATATATAATGCTGCTGTGACGCCTTGGTCGAGTGATGAAGAGGGTCAAGCTCATCAGCACTAATCATCGTCTTAATTACCATTTCATCTCAACCACGACAAAACAACAAAACAACAAAACAACAAAGCGACAAAGCGACAAAGCGACAAAGCGACAAACTATCCACTATGACTGAGACAGTTCTTATTTTCGGCGCCTCCGGCAACATGGGCGTGTCAGCCGTCATCGCCGCCCTGCGCTCTGGTCGCCAGGTCATTGCCGTCGTCCGCAACAAGGCCAACGCCGAGAAGATCTACAAGTACGCCGGCACCCGTGAGGGGATCGCCGTCGCCGAGGCCGACCCCACTTCCGAGGATTCGCTCCGAGCACTCGTCGACCAAGTCCGCGCGGGAAAGCTCCCCAGCTTCCAGCACGTGTGGGTGTCCTGTAAGGAAACACCCCTTTCGGCTTCGTCCGCGTGAACAATTGGATCTGATCAATACCAACTGGCTTTTTTCCCTAGGCGGCGGCATCTACTGGGAAAATCCGCTCCTCGAAATCGACTCCGACGCGTTGCGCGAAATCCTGAAAGTCAACGTCGAATCCTACATCTGTGAGTGACAACCTGCCGGGCAGACGACATCATGACATGTTCTGTCCCTCCCAAGAGGACCTCGGCAACCTAACAAAGTACACCCCCTCAGATGCCTACCGCGCCACTGTGCCCTACTTGCTCGAGAAGGGCTTCGCGGGTAGCACTTGGACAATATGCACCGGCGGCCAGGGTAGTTTGGGCCTGCGGGCGGGCCCGGCGATCACTCAAGGCGCTCTTTTCAGCTTCGCCATTGCGGCCGCTCGTGAGACCGAAAAGACCGTCGTCCGCTTCAACGAGGTATACCTGGCCTACCGCGTTCAGGTCGAGGTGGATGGCCCGGATTTCCACGGCGTGCCCCTCCAATCGTCCGAGGCCTTTTCGCCCTTGTACCAGAAGGTCCTTGACGGGTCTGATATCAAGGGCAGCCGGATCAGTGCTCACGGTCCCAAGGATGTCATCGACTTGTCCGTCAAGAAGCTGTTCTGAGGACAGTTGATGTTACTGAGCCGGACTTTCACGACGTGCAGGAACGGGACTACCAGTCATCGGGCGGACAACAATAAAACCTAGGTGCCGATCACCTAAGTTTAGCATAGCGGCCAGAAATGGTTTATTCAAGTTATAAATACAATTCCCTGCAGAGCAGTCCACTGAGACTAGTGACAATGACCTTCCAATGGATATACTATGATGATCCCGGCGTGATGCGTTTAGGGTCACCGAACACCGGTTCAGGAAGCGATATGTGGAGGCTTAAGCAAAGGGTACACGGCTGAGTTTTCATTCATGAAAGAGGGCAAGAAGTCCTGGGTGGATTATTTTGCCAGCCCGCATAGTCTTGAGAGAGTGTCACTCAAGCAGCGAGTAACCCACCCACCCTATTTACGAACCACCCCCACTTCCGGACCACCATCAACACCACTTATGCCACTATTCCCATCCTCTATTCCTCCACCCTACCACCTACCCAGATGCAGCTTTCTGCTTCACTAGGTAATTCCGATGCGCTAGATTCATCTAGACCATCCTCTTCTTCACTGGAGGTCAATAGGGCCCCTTAGATCTGCTCTATCCTAGCGAACCTGCTGTTAGGTAATATAGAGACCTTTCTCCTCCAACGTTAACGTTGTTCCTCTACTTAGTCCTTTAGTTGCTAGACCTTCTACTCTAGTATAACTAGTCTAGTTACCTATTTATTATAGCCCTTCTACACCTTTCTAGATAGGTGACAAATAGTATAGGTATCTAGGTTATTTTTATCTAACTAGTTAAATAGGTGTAATTAACGTCAGAGGTTAGCTAGGCGACGAGGAGTTAACTATAGGATAAGAGATACAGCTTTGTCCTACTATTAGCTAGACTACTAGATAAACTACTAGCTAGACTGCTAGCTAGAGGTTGCCCTAATAACTATAGTATTAGATAGGGGATGCCTTAAGGAAACAGGCTATAACCTAGCCTACTTCTAGCCTGTTTTTATGTTCTAGCTAGTTATAGCTACGTTTCTAGCCTTATAATAATAGCCTAAAAAGATCCTCTTGCTAATAACTATTAAGTTACTATACTAGTTAAAGACATCTCTAACCCCCTTCCTATAGGCCTACTTTAATAGTCTAAAGACTAATACATCTAGAGGCTAAAGGATAGTAGAGGTATAGGGGGGTAGATATAATAGATAGATATTATACTAGAAGTATTACTATATAAACTCTATTATTATATAGCTATAATACCTATCTATAACTAACAGTCTAGCCTTATCTAGCTAGGTAGGCCTAATCCTTAGGATAAAAACCTTCTCTAGCTAGTTAAAGGTAGTCTAGTCGTTTATCTAGCTATTATCTAAGTAGGTAAAGTACTAGCTATTTCAGGGGTATAAATCTAATAGAAACTACTAGGCCTAGACTAACCTACCCTTATAGATAACTATAGGAGGTAGGGAGCTTCTAGCAGCAGAGATGCATTCAATTATAGACACCTATACCCTAGATCTAGGCTATTTTTTCTAGATAGCTTGTAATACTGTAGATCCTAGCACTAACCTATTAACTTCTCTACCCTCTATAATACTAGTCTCATCCATATTCTATCTATTAGATAGATAGATACCCTAGATAGCAAGGATGTTATCTAGACGCTAGAACCAGGCCTAGATAACATTAGTAGAGTATACTTTATATCGCCTAAAATCTATAGCCTTAGGTCTCTTTATAATAATAAATAGGTTTCTCTACTTAAATCAATATATCTATCTCTTTCCTAGTAGCTATTAGGCATTACTAGTACTACCTAGCAGACGCTCTACTAGACCCTTTACTTATTAATAGGTAAGGGAGTAGCTAAGGGATTCTTAAGTAGTTATATAGGTAGCTAGGCTACTCTCCTAAGCCTAGGATAGTTACTAATAATTAACCTAGGCTATATTTCTACTTTACCTACCACTACATAGACAATATTAAAGTAAAGGGTATAGTATGCCCTATGCGCAAGCAGCCTAGCAAATAGGGCGCCTATCTACTACATCTACAAGGGCCTATTAGAGCTAATCTTTAGTATATTACTTTATTATATAAAGAGGAAGGTATCCTAAAAAAAGGGCGTTGTTTAGTTAAAAACTGCAATTGTTGTAATAGTTTGAAAAAGGTGGTGATGTTAATAAAGGAGGAGAAATGCAGAGTTTTCAGATAGTTCGGATGTAGGGGTGGTTCGTAAGCGGGGTAGGTGGGTTATCTTGTCAGTATCTAGAGCAGAGAGATCATATCACGTCACAGGTCCAAGTCCCAATCGGGCTAGCGTTCCGTCTTGGAAAGTCGAATCTAACGATTGTCAGGGATCTATCTAATTGGCGCCACTTTTACTAGCAGATGGATGTCGTGTTATTCTTGTCTCTCACTCTCTCCATGGACGTTAGCACCAGGATTGGCCTGTCCCGAAGCCTGTGAGGACTAAGTCGCAATACTTGTTGTTGCAACTCCCTCATGATCAAATCGAGCTTTTCAGCGACGACCTTAGTTGACTCGATGTAGTCTTGCCTGTCGGAATGCTCATCTAAGCCCTTTAGATGTGTAGCGGTTCTGTGCTGGACAAATGAATGACTTGACTTCTTTCCGGTGATGACTCAGCCGGTGAGCAGATTAGCCTAGGCTTGGCTCGGACGGAGTACTGATAATAGATGTTCCGGCTGCACAAGCGATGACAACAGACCCAACTACAGAAAGGGGCGGGGGAAGGTTAATCCCCCAGACACCAAATGTCTTCTAACACTACTTACGTCTACTCCACTCGGCAAGCATCCTTTCCTCCGCGATAGCAAGTAAGCTTACACCCACTTGCCCGGCTCTATTATATATACTAACGACCGCCCTTTCCGTGTTTGGATAGCCCTCCGCACCCCTTTTTTTTGCCTTCAAGCCATACGTCTGTCTACCCGGAACCCCTGACAGAATTTCATATCGATGGCGTCCCCTCTACCGACGCCAGGGCGGGCTGTTCGCACAGCTGTCCTTCTCGTCGTCAAAGTGAGATACCACAGGCTCTTTCGACGATTTTGGACAAGGCAGACCGGACTCTTCCACATTTTCAACATCTGCATCAAGATCAGACCGGACGAGAGCCTAGCCGAAGCGCACGCTATGCGATTCGTAGCCAGCCACACCTCTATTCCAGTGCCAGAGCTGTACTACGCCTTCACTCACAAAGGAGCCTCGTACATCGTCATGCGGCATATCAAAGGGGAAATGGCTGGCCATGGTTGGCTGAACCGTTCCCAAGAATCGAAAACGAGAATAACCGACCAGCTGCGTCAGATGATTGAGGAGCTGCGTTCCGTTCCTCCTCCCAAGGGGACCGGCGTCAGCAGCATCGATAATGGACCTTTCTACGACTGTCGTCTGCCGTCCCGGCTCTACTGGGGCCCATATGCCACGGTGCATGAGTTCCACAAAGCACTTGTCGACGGCTTGGACACAAGTGCCGCATCCACACTCCCTCGCGACCTTTACGAACTGCTTGAGTTTTATCGGCAAGCAGGAAACGAGCTGGTCCTGACCCACGGCGACCTCAGCAGCCTTAATATCCTCGTTCGAGGGGACACTGTTGTGGGCATACTTGATTGGGAGACAGCAGGATGGTTCCCGGCATACTGGGAGTACACTTGTGCTAAATATGTCAACCCTCAAAACCCCTTCTGGGCAGATCCGGTCGATCAGTTTCTCACCCCAATGCCGAACGAGTGGAAGATGGAAACCATTCGACGTAAATACTTTGGCGATTTCTGACGCCTCGGTTGAGCTGTTCCCACATTCATAGAATCATGGGATGACAAGACCAACCGGCACGCTCACGGCACTCTCTCAATTCCGTCTAGCATATCCCATGTGCAGCAGGAACCACCTGGGTCCAACAATATCCTACGCCCCCTCGGCCATGGAAACGACTGCGGCTGCGTCCTGCAGCCCACACCAAGTTCCAGCCAGGAGACAGCAGGAGGCGAGTGCAAAGTGGACCGCGTGCTCTTAGCTCGGCATAGCCGGCAAGGAGAATGCTTCTGGCTCTGCATGCCATGCCAGGGAGCACAAGGGCCCTGCAGGTGCATTGAGTGGCCTCCAAGACAATGAGTGGCCGGAGTGGCCGCTGATGTCTTTTGAGGGATCGCCCTTTCTGAAGTCATTAAGGCGATCATAAACGCATCATCCGCAATCGATCAGAATCCTTGAAAGTACTTGGATACTCAGTGCACCCTTTGCTACTAGACATGTTGCTGCTAAGATGCGACTGAATCTCCGATGACATCTTTGATGAAGAGCTACATCCCATTTTGAAATTCTTGAATTTAAGGCTCCTCATGACCATTCCTCTATCAGGGATTGTGTCACGAGGTGATATAGGCCACAATTGCAGCATGGCAACTGTGGATCCACTTTTGTGCCTCATCCTATTCGCCACAGATTGTAAAGGATGGAACTGCCAATCTGAGGACCTAGATTGAACATGTTGGCCAACGACGGAAGTAGGGGTGTAGCCGCATAATCGGGACCCCCGAGAGTGCATCCTTAAAAAGGTGAATGGGATAACAGCAGGCGAACCGCTTGAGACTCGGAAAGGCTCGAGAAGGAATCCGACCCGGTCGACACGAAAGCTGCAGTTTTGAAGTATGATGGACCGTGGATTCGGTACACTCCTGAGTCCGAATCCTTGTCACTATGCAGTCCCTTGAGTTGATCCTTGGTTAGTTTGACCCTGGTTAAGATAACATTCTACTGTCTGGCGATGCTGCATCAGCAATATCCACTCCACTCGAGAAGTTGAACCATTGCTTTGCCTCTCTGCAAAAAAGTCCCAAAGACCCAAGAAAAACACAATTCGGAAAATGATACAGGCCACGAGCAGAAGTGACCATTACCATCAGTTCAAAGTTGCGGCCAGGGGGGGAATTGGAGTATAGGTTCCACGAAGAAGACACATCGCGTTCTGTGGTACCGTTACCTGTTCACCCCGTGGAGTGTTTGCTACTCGACCTGGCATGCCCGGTTCTCGAACCAGATAGGAGCGGGCAGATGCCAGAAAGAGAAGCATACCGACGTCTCGAGGTGAATGGGAACAACCACGTGTGGCAAATGACACGTTCGTGAGTGTTTGTTCGGTCATCAGTTCCTCCTGCAAGTGGCCTCGCCAAAACGAAAGCTGAGACCGAACGACAAGACGACCTAGCCGTACTAGACACCGAGCAAAATCCAGGTGAGCTGGTGACGTACCAATCAGCACCAAGAGACGGCAACCATCGGCACAAGGGACGAAAGGATGTTGGTCAAGTTGTGCCATACGCTTGAAGGTATTCAGGCGCGAACCCCCTAGCGGAGAAGGTGGCAAGAACGTGGTGGTTGCTAACAAGGCGTACTGGATCGCAACACTCTTCCGCCCAGATGTTAGTACAAGCGGCCAGCCACTTGGCGAGGCATACTAATGCGCCACTGAAAGAACCTCGTGGGCGTGGTGCGGGTAATGCAGCTCGTCTGAGCTCGGGAAAGAGCACGTTTTTGCTTCGTTGCGGTAAATTTCATGTCGAAAAATTCTTCAAGTGGCCCCATGGAGTCCGAAAACAGCGTGTTTGTCAGGATAGAATTGGGCGAAGCCTTATCATCGGTAAGTCGTCACCTCCGCGGTTGACAGGCTTACAAGGAGAGGAAATGCTTGTGAAGTGTCTAGGCGGCGTTGACGTTGCAGGACCACGATCCACTGATGCAAGAGCGCATGGCCTGACAAGCAGTTCTAACATGCCTGGGCGGTCGAAGGGAACCACGGGCTTCGAGGCGGGAATGTGATTCGTCGACAAGTAAGGATCGAATCGGCTTGGTAATTGCTTGGGTTTCTTGGTAGGATGTGGCAGCCAAAACCGAGAAGTTGGGTACATGGTCCACAACGATGATCCGGTAATAGTACGTACGAAGAAGACCCAATCATCCCACTGACTGATCGGGTACGCTCAACACGGGCGAAGCGTGGTGTCGTTTGAAGCCGCCTGGCTTTTGTCGTTTCACAGGAGGGAAAGTGGTCGGTTGTATGACTGAATGCGGCGCGAGGGAGGAAATGGGCGGACGTGAGTGGCGGAGGAGCGCAGGTCACAGGTGAGAAGAAGCCGGGGATCTAGCTGGATCGGGGAAGTATTGGAGGGAGGTCCAGGGATGGCTCGGGCGAGGGACGAATAAGGCGAGGCTGAACAGGCAGAGCAGGAGGTTTGAGACGAAGACAGACGAGAGGGACGGGGAGAGACGGAGCGTGGCCGGAATCCCGTGCTGACATTCGATGGGGTGGTCGAGCGGGCGGAGCGAATGCTGGAGGCGTTGGAGTTCTTAGCCGCTTGGCTGCTTGGCGGAGGCAGCATGATTTATAGGAATTCGAGGAATTCGGGGAGGGATTGGGGCGAGTTTGTAGCCGAGTCAGTATCCGTAGTGATGTTGAAGGAGAGAATGTCCGGGGACGAAGCCGGGGAAATCCACAAGAAGCGGCGGGAACCAACACGTGGTGGAAACGGAGGCCGTGATTCGGCAGACGAGGGGGGAAGGGGGAGGAAGGGGAGTGGGGCCGCACCTGCCCTGGTCGTGAAGTTGGGAAGTGGTGGGAAGTGAGTGCACGGCTGCTCTTTCCTTAAAGTGGCGCGCTTGGCGCTTCCTGAGAGCTTGTATGGCTCTGCGAGGAAGTCTTGGCGCTAGAGCGCGCCAAGTCGCTTACGGGTGCCCCACTGCCGCCGGATGGATACCGGTGGCTGTTTTGGGAATAGTGCGAAACCTGTACGTACCGACCCATCTCTCTCTCTCTCTAATCCTCTTCCTCAGTCTCTCATGGTGTTTCTCGCAAGTTGCAACGTTCGTCCGGCCTGAATCGTCGTACACGTCCCATTAGCTTCTTCTCCCTAGGCCACAAGCCGGCTACAGGCTGGGCACTCCCGAACGCCCCCCCCCTTCTTGGAGGCTCGGCGTGAAAAAGTCTAAGTCGAAGGCTCACCTCCTTTGCTAACCATTGGCCCGTCCAGCAAATATCACGGATTATGAGCTCATCATCACTCTCCACCCCGTTTCCACCTCGACCTCGGCCGTACAGATGTACCAATATCCCCGAGCTGAACCGCCCAGCGTAGGCCATGCGACTTTCACCCAGCATGCGAGTCTATAGCTGGCACGTGGGGTATACCTGGCTGCGTATCGCTGCAGCCCACAGGTTTGCGTCCAGACACATTTGTTACCCATTCCCTCCCGTCCCATGCAAGTCCAAGACAGCCCAGTTCTCACTTTGAGTTAGTCAACATGGGTGTCCGTTTTCTCCCACCGAGAACGCCCCCACTCTGTTGCGCCGTGCCGCAATATGTTTTCCAGTCAAGGTACGCAAATTCAAGGTACAATTCTTGACGTGAGCAGAGAGCTCATCGCGGCACTCAAAAAGAGAGCCAGAGAAGACGGAGTGCAAACCGTCTAAACTGTTGGACTGCGGCGACCATTATCAAACTTTCACTGTCAGCGTACGCCGTGAAACAGACGAGATACGCAGTCTCGAGTTTCCACAATCGATCCCATCGACCTGTGCCAAAAAACGGACAACAGACGTACCTCGGAAGCTCGAACGGCGGTACCACCGATCCAAGGCACCATAGGTGGGCAGGCACCCGCGTAAAATCTGTCCAACGTCCATCGATCGGGCCCGCAGCACCTGCAGATGATGGATGTGGCGACTCCTTGCCGGCGTAATTGCGCTTTGCAGAATCCAGTACACCTGCTGCTGCCCTTGTCAATGTCTCTCATTCTGGTCTCTGTTGGTGTTGGTCTGCAGATGCTGACATGTCTCCGTCTGCGTCTCCACGCCGCCCGAGAATCACACCCTGTATCTCCTGGCCACACCCGTGGGCTGGAGGGTGGAACATGTGCATCTTTGGGGGGGGGGGGGGGGGGCCTTTTAATGGAACCGCCCTCATTCTGTCGTCTCAAGCAGCCCTCCGTCTGGTATATATCCTCTGCGTCTTCCCGGTCTTCTTCTCTCGTGCTTCCGTGTCGACTTCTCGAACATCATCCCCTACCCGGCCTTGCCTTCCGCGCCAGATAACAGGGTCTTCGATCCCTCCTTGCCCCTCCCTTGTCCTACACATAGACTTGAAGCATCTGTGCTATCCAGTCCGGCACTCTCTTTCAACACGTACCCGCGCCTTTGCGCCAAAGATCCATACGATGGCTCTCCATCAGTATGACTACATTTTTGCCATCGGTACCATCTTCGCGTTCCTCGACGCGTGGAACATTGGTATGCTCACATGAGCCTCATCTCTTATGTTCCGCTGTAGCATCGACCGAGTGATGGACTAACCATTTTTTTGACGATAGGTGCCAACGATGTTGCCAACTCCTGGGCCACTTCGGTCTCGTCCCGATCCATCACCTACATCCAAGCCATGTCCCTAGGTTCCATCCTCGAGTTTGCCGGTTCCGTCGGTGTTGGTGCTCGTGTTGCAGACACCATCCGTACCAAGGTCAGCCAATGCTCGCCAAGATATCATCTCTCCCCCGGCGTCCCATTAACTCATTGTGCCCCCAGATCGTGGATATCGACCTCTTCGAGAATGACCCGGCTCTCCTCATGCTCGGCATGTGCTGCGCCGTCACCGCCTCCGCCGTCTACCTTACCATCTGCACGAAAATCGGTCTCCCCGTTTCCACCACCCACTCCATCATGGGTGGTGTCATCGGCATGGGCGTCGCGCTTATCGGCGCTGAGAACATTCACTGGGTTTCCCCGAGCGGCGACCTCAGCTCAGGTGTCGTCTCTGTCTTCCTCGCTTGGATCATCGCCCCTGGAATCGCTGGTTCCTTCGCGGCAATCATTTTTACCATCACAAAGTATGGTGTCATGTTGCGCAAGAACCCGGTCATGAAGGGTCTCGCCCTCGTGCCCGTCTACTTCGGCATCACGGCTTCTCTCCTGACCATGTTGATCGTCTGGAAGGGTGGCTCCATCAAGGTTACCTTCAACGATGCCGAGACGGCCGGTATGATCGTTGGTGTTGGTGCTGCCTGGGCTCTGCTCATCAGCATCTTCTTCGTCCCCTGGTTGTACCGCATGGTCGTCAAGGATGACTGGCAACTGCGCTGGTACCACGTCTTCCTTGGTCCCCTCCTGCTCCGCCGCCCCGAGCCCCCCATGCAGCCCGAAGGCCTGACCGGCGGCATCCGCGACTTCTACTCCGGTCACATGACCAAGGAGGAGCTCGAGGCTGCTCGTGGCGGTGTCGTTTCGCCCACTCGCAGCAACGATGTTGAATCGGGCTCCGCCGACGGCGAGAAGACTGTTGCCCAGGACGCCTCCGATGCTGCGACAGTGACCCCCCGCAAGAACGAGTACAGTCACAAGCCCATTGTCGGCCCTCGCCCCGAGGGAGTCTGGTACAGCGGTGCCGTCCTTTTCTGGATGGTCAAGAAGGTTTTCCTGTCCGGTGTCGACCAGGACATCATCAACATGCAGAAGAAGGAGAGTGTGCTTACCGGCGACTTGGAGGAGATGCACGCTCATGTCCAGCACTACGACAACAAGGCGGAGTACCTGTACTCCTTCATGCAAGTCATGACCGCCTGCACCGCGTCCTTCACCCACGGTGCCAACGACGTTGCCAACGCCATCGGACCCTACGCCACCATTTTCCAGATCTGGAACACCGGTGTCCTCGCTGGCAGCAAGTCTGACGTCCCCGTCTGGATTCTCTGCTTCGGTGGTGTTGGTATCGCCCTCGGTATCTGGACTTACGGATACAACATCATGCGCAACCTCGGTAACCGCCTGACGCTTCACTCGCCTGCTCGTGGTTTCTCCATGGAATTGGGCGCTGCCTGCACCATCATCCTTGCCACTCGTCTTAGTAAGTTTCCCGCAGCGACCTGGATCCGAACGAACCCTTTCACTAACCTCCCATCAGAGCTCCCCGTCTCCACTACTCAGTGCATCACCGGCGCCACCGTCGGTGTCGGTCTCTGCTCCGGCACCTGGCGCTCCATCAACTGGCGCATGGTTGCTTGGATCTACATGGGCTGGATCATCACCCTCCCCACTGCTGGTATCATCTCCGGCCTCCTGGCCGGCATCATTGTCAACGCTCCTCGCTGGGGAATGGCCAACTGAACTGACGCTTTTGGCTTGACGGATCTTGGCCTGCTCCACATGGCTTGACCAGAGGAAAGGTCTCTGGTTTTGGGCATGCGGGACCGGGCTCTTCGGAGTTGTGCCCATTTTAAAAAATAGTGTATACTTTCTTTGTTTTTATCTGATAGACTACCGCTCATACCCTCCTTAGCATCGTAGCACTTAATGATTTGCATCCCAAATTGAGATGGATATTCTACTTACTTGACCACGTAAGCGTGAGCAATGTTCGAACATACAGCGTGGTGAACTTTGAAGAGGTGTTGTGAGCCGGCTGCCGGACTCTTTCGGCCCCGCATCGACTGCCTCTCGGAGGCCAAATCGGAGCTTCCCCGAGCCGAGCATTACATCAAGAGCACACGGGATTGACCAAAGCCTGCACAAATGGCTGCGGTGTCCTCAACCACGAGAGCAGAATGACTTGTTCTGGAATAACTGAAATACTGCCTATATTGATTTTGTAACGTCATCATTTCCAACTTGGCATAACAAGTCGGGTGCCGTGTGTTCTCCCACCCCAACCCGGGCCAGGCTAAATACATTAGTTGGTTATCTTTTCTTTTTCAACACGAATCTCGCTCGTAGCCCTGTTTTTCCCTTTTGACGCCTTTTGCAGAATATCCTCACAGTTGGCGTCGAACCGCAGGACAAAAAGCCGAGCTCGCTGCATCAGTCTCTCAGTCTGGTCCAGTTCACGCTCACGGCCGAACAGCGTCTTGATAAACTCCACACCGGCACCCTTGCCCAGAGAACCCCCCTTTCCTAGAGCCTCGAGCATGGGTGACTCGCAGGTCTTGAGCAGGTCGCGTAGCTTACCGATAAGGCGCTCGCCTGAGTCGACGAAGTCGCCCAGAATCTCTCTTTCTTCTGCGTCGGTGATATGCTCGATAAACAGATCGGCGCGCTTCATCTTGCCGGCTGTCTGGATAAGAAGTAGCCAAAGGTCACCGGCCAACTCAGAGACAGGAGTGGCGGGTCCGTGGTGATAGACGGCCCAGTCGTAGATCCACCTGCCGAGTGAGTTGCAGTCAAATACGCTCCCAAGCAGAAGAATGGGCTCCTCGGTCGGGTCCCAGTTCTTGAGTGAGTAGCCCGGAGGGATACGGTGCTTCTTGGCATCCGACTCGTTCGCCACACGGACCGTAGGCGGCCTTCTCTTGGTTTGAGCGCCGGCGGAGGAGGCGGCGGTGGGACGCTGACGAGTCGCCCGTGCTGCAGAACTGCGGACGGCCGCCGGTCTGGGGGGACGACGAGGCGAGGGCTCGTAGGCGGCAGCATCGCGCTGGATATAGGTAAACGAGCTCTTCGACGTGACGTAGTGACCGTCAGAGGTGTATCTTGGGCTGGCCATTCGACGACTCGACTTGTCCATGGCGGCATCTGGCTTCGGGGATGGAGTCATGCGTGTCGTCGGGTGGTAGTAGTAGTAGTAGTAGTAGTTGCTGTTTTGCTGCGGCCTGTAATTTCTGTAGTCGTATGGTGCTCTTCTGGTCCCCGGCAGGACGTAGGTACGGCCATCAACTTCAATGTACTCATCCTCACCCGCGGAGTCTTCAGGCTCGAAGGTCTTGGTGTGCGATTTGGTCTTCTCCGATGAAATTGCTGGGGTTGTATCGGCCAGGGAGCTTGAAGGTTTAGTAGCATCGTTACCATGCAGACCGTCGCTGTCATCATCTGCTACGTTTGGCATGGTCTTTTCGTATTTGGATTCTGCTGCTTCATCGGAGAGAGGTTTCGTGTGTTCGATGGGTTCATCGCTCGGATCGATCCATGGTTCCTCGTCCTCATCTTCGTTCTGAGCATTATCGCGGCTGGTCAGGAATGACGCGCCCGATAGCTGTACCTGTGGATGTACTGACATACTTCCAAAGCTGATCTTTGTTGCCTGGCTGATTGACGAGGAGGAAGATGCGTCGAGTTGAGAAGTAGCGTCCGACAACCCGTTTCTCCCTCCGAGAAGGTTTTGTGCCATGGAATCAAAAGTCTCTGTCTGATTCGCGGAAAACGGCAGAACCGGCCCATGGATTCGTTTGCGCTTAGAGATCAGAGTGATTCTCACGAACCCCTGAACGTCCTCATCGTCGGAATCGGATTCTGGCTTCTCGCAGGTCGCTTTCCTCTTCTTGCTTTCCTGCTCTTTACGCCTCTTTGGCCTTTCGCACGTACATCCCTGGTCGTTTTCGGACTCTGCTTCTTCCCTGGTTCTTTTCGTCCTCGCACTCGTCGTGACGTTGAAGGCTGATTGGCCGAAGCGAGCTTCGCGGGTGAGACGAGGAGGGGGCGTCGGAGCGTCGGGGAGGACTTCCTCATCCACTTCAACGACTCGTGTGAAGAACATGCGGCAATTTTGGCTGTAGATGTAGGTGAGCTCGAGAAAATGCATCGGAGGGTTGCCGCTAACTCACCACTGTACCTCAATACCCGTCTCCCCAGGTGATTCCGTGAAGCATCGGGGGCAAGTGGGTGAGGACTTTGTCGGCGTGGCTCTCTGTGATTCTCTACACATCAGGCTCATGTCGACTTTCTGATACGGTAGGAAAGCGCTGTCCCAGTCCATGGAACGGTCGACTGCTCTGCGGGTGGCCCGTTCCTGCAACGAATAACGCTTGCGCTGAATCCGATGGGCACCTTTTCTGCCCTTGAACCTGTCGACAATGATGTATTCGAACGCTTCCCAAGAGGTGATGGTCCTCAGATGAATGGGAAACACCTTCCCGGTCGCGTCTTCGAGAAGGAAGAATTCCTCGCTGACGGGGCGCTCCAGTCTCATGATGACTGTTCTGATGCTGCTCAACTCGGCTGACACGGTGAGGACCATTGATATGAGTTGGGCCGTGGAGCTTTTCAACTCGATGCCCAGCCTGGAAACGAAGTCCAGTCTCGAGAGTATCCTTCGTCCGATCATGCCAAAATATCCCTTCAGGGACTGGTTCGAGTTACGAATCATGACTGCCGTGCGATTTTCAGTGTGGGCCGCCTGTTGGATCGCAGCGTCGTGGTTTCGTTGAACCACCCGCCTTGAGCAGGTCAGTATCCTCGCCACGGGCTGGTTACGATAAAACTTACGCTGTGGTGACTTCAAGTAGCACGTTCAGTGACAAGGTGTACCCCGCCACCTCGGCTCGAAACTTGTCGACGTCACTCTCCTCCATTTTCCATTGGATCTTTCTCGCCACGTCCTTGAACACGTTCTTTGTTCCCCCATTCGAAAGGCTTGGCGCAAACTTCCGAATCTTCTCGCCGAATGCCTGCAGGCTTAGGCGGATCTGCCCAACGCAGCGCATCGCAATCGCCCTCAGGTCGCCGAGATCGTTGGCAGGGCTTTGGTCTTTGTAGAGATCGGCCACCAGCTGGAGTGTCTTCTCGAGAACCTCGAGGCTTTGGACGACATCCCGGTATTCTTTGACCGAGCCGCGGCAGTCGTCCAGCGCGACAATGATGCTTCTGACGACTTCGATGACTGCGATGAAGTCGCCGACCGCACCGAAAGTAAGCGTGAACTCCATCGTGGTCTGCCGGGAGTATGTCCGAGGTGACGCTGGGACTGCCGCAGTCGTGGAAGGTCGACTTCATGGATTGGGACGAAGGGGGAGGGAAAGATAAACCCCGCATGGCTTCAGGAACTGGAAATACTGGCGCCCAATTCTGCCTTGCACTGCCACCCCTGACCAGTTTCGCGTCACAAAGAACATGATTGGACCATCTCAGAAGCACACAATGCTTCCAGTAAGACACAAGTGCTCACCAACAGCCTAGCCGTACATGCATTATGCATAATCTCACTGCTGCGGTAATCAGTAGAAAGAAGTATTGACCTACCTTGTAAAGCGCCAAGTCTGTGCGAAGCGACATCAGTGACGCAGATTTAAAAGATTGCCTCGCTGGAAGCTATCATCAAGCAGTTTCAGGGACAGTGTTATCCAAATAAGACAGATGAACGGCAGAGGTTCATTTGCAGTAGAAATCAGTCCGGTCACGTGATGCCTGCCTCAGGACGCTTGGGCCAGGAATCCACATTCGCTTAATGGGACGCCGTTGTTCCGGAGCCGTTCTTCACACGGTTCACGCCTAAACCCGTTTCAGTCGTGCCGATAATGGATCAGCGGAGAACTTTTTTTCTCTCCAATTCCAAACCCTCATCAACTAAACGTCTCAAAACGAAAAACTCACAATGGCAACTGGCGGACAAAATGCTGGGCCGTCGCCCTACGATACGTACCAGACGTCGTTGACGGCGCGGTACTGCAGCCCGGCGATGGCCCGGCTCTTCAGCCAACGGTCCCGCCACTGGCAATGGCGCAAGCTCTGGCTGCTGCTCGCCGAGTCTGAGAGGGAGCTTGGCATCGAGACCATCACCCCGGAAGCCCTCGAGCAGATGAGGCAGCATCTCGAGGTCACTGACCAGGACTTTGAGGTTGCCAGAGTCGAGGAGAAGATCCGCCGCCACGACGTCATGGCCCATGTACACGCCTTTGGAGCTGTTGCGCCGGCCGCGGCTGGCATCATCCATTACGGTGTAAGTTGAAGTTGGAAGTTGATGTCGCAACTCTCAGGTTGCTTACATGCTTTCCGATAACCGCAAAGTCTTTGTGAACTGAGTCTGACAAGATTCACATTTAGGCCACCAGCTGCTTCGTCACTGACAATGCGGAACTTGTGCTCATGCGTGATGCCATGGACCTTCTCCTCCCCAGACTGGCCAAGGTTATCTCGAACCTGTCCAAGCTTGCGAGGGAGTGGAAGTCGACGCCCACGCTGGCGTACACCCATTTGCAGCCAGGTATTTTCCCCTGTCATCACCAAATTTGGTAGAATCCCTGCTAACCACACATACCCTTGCTAGCGCAACTGATCACAGGTACGCTTGGAGCAATCTTCTTTTCTTGGTGGGGTGCAAACAGAGCCTTGTGACAAGAGTGCTGATTTGCGTCTAGTTGGCAAGCGGGCCGCTCAATGGGCCCAGGATCTCGTTTTCGACCTGGAGAGCATCGAACACGTCCGCAATGGGCTGCTGCTTCGAGGTGAGCCGCCATGCACCACCGTACATTGCCAGCTCGCGAGTGACTGACCAATCCGTGTCAGGCGCCCAAGGAACTACGGGAACCCAGGCTTCGTTCCTCGAGATCTTTGGCGGCGACGGCGCCAAGTGCGACCAGCTGAACGAGCTGTTGTGCAAGAAGGCCGGCTTCCCCGCGTGCTACGATGTCTCGACGCAAACCTACACCCGCAAGGTTGACCTGCTTGTCGCCAACGCCATCTGCGGCCTGGGTGCCACGGCGCAAAAGATTGCCGGAGACATCCGCCATCTCGCCTCGTGGCAGGAAGCCGAGGAGCCGTTCGAGGTCAACCAGATCGGATCGTCGGCCATGGCTTTCAAGAGAAACCCCATGCGCTCGGAGCGGGTCTCCAGTCTCGCCCGTGAGCTTCTGTCCAAGCAGGCAACCACCGCAAACACCCTTGCTGCTCAGTGGATGGAGCGCTCGCTGGACGACAGCGCCGTCCGCAGAATGGACCTGCCCGAGATGTTCCTCTTGGCCGATGCCATCATTGGCAGCCTCGACAACATCACCGACGGCATGGTCATTTACCCCCAGGTGATCGCCTCGCGTGTTCAGGAGCAACTGCCCTTTATGGTCACGGAGAACATCATCATGAAGCTCTGTGCCAAGGGCGTTTCCAGGCAGGAAGCCCACGAGCAGATCCGTGTCTTGTCGCACCAGGCTGCCCGTGTCGTGAAGCTCGAGGGTAAGCCGAATGACCTCATCAGCAGGATCAAGGCCACCGAGTTCTTCCAGCCCATCTGGCCCGAGCTCGATGCCATGATGAAGCCCGAGCTTTACATCGGCCGTAGTGCCGAGATCGTGGAGCGTTACTGCGGCGTGGAGGGCGTGGCGGAGAAGAAGATCCAGCGCTACAGGGCTATCTTCGAGAAGTCGGCAACGACGGAGCTCAACGTTTGATGAACTTTAGCACGGAGGCTTTTTCTTTTTGAAAATAGAGGATCGGAAGGGACCGGCGAAAGGTACTAGGATGACCGAGATGGTGGCAGAAGTCATCCCATCGGGTTCGGCTGGACCCTCTTATGAAAATTGAAAAAAGTTTTTGAATGCCGCTTTAGCGACTCAATCTGATCGATATGCTTTAGGCGTCGTGAGTGGACTTTGGTGTATCGGTCCAAGTCGGACCGATGATCAGTTCTGTAGCGGCATGATGCTTGGGTTGTTATCTACTCCCTTGAAAACGAAAAGAAACAAACATGAAGCGACTGACGGCTCTAATCTGTCGATCTGATGCTTCTCAATTTGCGGACAGCCAGTTGCTGGAAAGAACCTGACCCTCATAACGGAGAGGAATGGGGCGCCCCGGCCGTGTGCAACGCCGCCAAACTTCTATTCGACCGTTACAAGTCTGCACGGACTCTTTTAAAGTGCCATTCTGCTGATAATTCACACCAGAGCATGGATTGCAAGAAAGCCAAGGGAGCAACGGTGGAGCTGGTAGCAGAGTTAATTGTTCCGACCTTTTGGCCGCTTCACTTCTCGGCATAAGTTCTCACCACCAAAGATGGGCCGCTTTTTTCTGCAGCAGAACGCCAAAGATTGCGCTCGAGCTTCGATTATGGGAGGTCCTGTATTTTTCAGGTGTGCTATGGCTCATCCATACAGCCCCAATCGGTCCTGGCGAAACGGAGCCCCCGGTGATAATCTGGCTTGTACATGTGCGGCTGGACAAAGGCGGATCTGCATCGTACTCTGGAGATCCCGGCACCCTGTCCCCATACACCGTCAGTCCCAGTGGGAATAGACACAGGCTATCTTCCAGTTTGGCCCTGCCATGACAGACGTCCTACATCAGACTGTGAGGACAGGACATCACCAGCCAGCCGAGGTTGAAGGGTAAAGATTCAAGTTGCCGACAAAGACAGAATGGCGTACTTGTGGTGGAGGAATGTCAAACGTCCTTCCCAAAGTGAAACAGTGCAGGAGTTGAGCCAGCAGGCCAAGGAAAAAAAAACCCGCAAGAGAACCATGTCCCATGAACTCAAGGCTTATAACCCCAAACAATGTAGCCGTGATATGCTTCACGCAAGGTCAAAACGTTTCCGTTCTTGTCCCAATCGGCTCCCTCGGTTTTGACCTTTTCACTCCTACCTCTCCACGCAAACTTGTAGCCAGCACTGTTTCCCCTTTTCTCGATCGTAACCTCTTTGACTTTCTGTCTCTGGCGAGTGACCTCCTGCGGGGGACCAGTCGAGGGACCTGCTTCAACCTCCGATTCAGACGCAACGGACACTTCGTCGAACTGGGTTCCATGATCTTGCGGACTCTCGTGAAGCTCATCCAAGTTTTCGGGCATATTCGACTGGTGCGTGTACAAAGAGCCGGCGACTGCCGTATTGTCCGATCCATAATACGCCGTTGGAACGTAGTTTTGCGGTTCAGATTGTACATTCTCGACCTCAGCCAAATAATCTTGCCCATGTCGCATCGCAACCTCCGCCTCGAGCCGATTCTGAGTCTCCTCATGTCGCTGTAGCCACTCATATGGCGGTTGGAGATATTCCAGAACCTCGAATTGCGCGAGTGGGCGTATAGTCTCGTTCTTCACGAGACTTCCGAGTCGATGCCATTCAAACTGCCCAAACGAGGTACGAAAGTCGATGTATGAACTCCTGTCCGCTCTAGTATTGGGACCGAAAAGTGGTTCAAGACGCCGGTTTGTGGTGTCGAGTGACCAAGTACGGAACGCGGTTCCAACTGCTGTGTGACAATATATCAGATCCGAGCCATCCTTCCTCATCAGCAACAGTGATTTCATCTCGACGTCATCACATTTTCTGATATCTCCTTTTGCAGCTCCGAGCCTCTTGTCTTCTGCGGAAACCACTTTTACCGTCTGACGGCCGGGAAATCCGATTTTTAAGACTAGTCTGTCGAATCGCAAGTTGCTGTGATCTGGATATGCCTCCTGTTGACATAGGAATCCTTTATGTACGGGAAACAGTTGCTAGCTCTCGAATTGGAAGAATGAGTTTGTATAACTCTTGTGGTTATTATTGTAGACGGCCTGGTAAAGGTTAATCTAAGTAATTAATGCATAGTCTAGCTGGCTAGCAGCTATTTTAAAATTTTAGGAAGTCTTAACAGTAGGTATTAGATTTGTAAGACTAAACTATTTAAGAAAGGATATATAATATTATTTATAGTTTATAAGATAAGTACCTCTCTTTACTTTTATATTAGCTTTCTTTCTTACTTTCTTACTTTCTTACTTTCTTACTTTCTTACTTTCTTACTTTCTTACTTTCTTACTTTCTTACTTTCTTACTTTCTTACTTTCT
>PUHP01000148.1:0-24114 GCA_006783085.1 Colletotrichum shisoi | reverse complement strand
TACTTTCTTACTTTCTTACTTTCTTACTTTCTTACTTTCTTACTTTCTTACTTTCTTACTTTCTTACTTTCTTACTTTCTTACTTTCTTACTTTACTTTAGGTATTAGTATAACTTAGGTATTAAATATTCTTTTTATATACTACTTTTCCCTAACTTAGATATCTTTCTTAAATAGTTATAATTCTCTTATTTATAAATTCCCCCTCTAATATAACGCCTTATAATATATATAATACATCCTATCGCTAATAGTAAATAGTAGTAATTATAATTTGTACAAGCTGGGGTAGAGTAAACTTTAAAGGCTATGCGTAAAGTATAAGCTTAAGAGGCTAAGGTTATAAGAACATGCGCCTAGGAGGTATAGCGTACTGCTATGAATGAATTATGCAAAGTAATCAGTATGCTAAAACGTTAACAGGTAGCTTAGAATGAAGTTAAACTGGAGTGGAGGATTGTGCCTGACTGTAGAAGGAACGTCCTAGTAGAACACGCCACTAATGGGCCAACGTTGGCGATTGTTGTTGACATGACTGAACCAACGGGTCACATACGGGTTTACGACAGCAAAGACGAAGAAATCGGTGTGGTGCAGGGCCGGGCTAACAGAGGCTAGATAGTAATTATCCCATGGACATCTGGGTGGCAATACGTCCTTTACGGCACAACCTGCCGCGTCGCTCATGTCTATTCTAAGCATGAGAAGTCTACATGACCTGCTCTAAGTATGATAAAAGACGCATTATCTCTTTGCGGTTGCACCTGAATGTGACAAAGGGCCATTGCTCACTGTCAGGCATCGTGAGTAGCACCTGGGAGCCAGCATCACAGTTCGCCGCCAATAGCAGGAAAGCGTCCAGGTGCCCCAGATTGTAGACCTTCCCTGAGAGTGGAGCTTTCTACCTGTCAGCGTGCTTTTTTTGTTCCTGCAGCCTGCAGATAGAGTCTATCTTACCGTCGGATAATGGTGGCTCAGCAGCGGCTACATCACCCAGGCCGTTCTCCTCCAGGGTTATGCGCCTAACCTGGGGAGCTGGTTCTCCGCCTCTGATTTCAGTGTCGCCAAATCGGCGTTTGTGACTTTGTACCACTTCATTAGGATACGGCGTCGCAGCGTTAGCGGCTTTTTGATGTTAGAGCTATTGCAAGCATGGGAAAGAGCATGCTTACTGCTTTCTTCAGCTGCCTGCCTGTACCTCTCCTTGTAACTTTGAGCTACTGTGCTGAAATTACTGGATATTGTAACTCTCCGTCGCAGCTTGCTGAGGAAAGTGTCATGTTTAGTTATCTTATAGAGGGCAGTCTGTAAGAAAGTGAATGAACATAATAAGAACATGTTGAAGCTAAAGATATGCTTGATCCTAGCTAAGAGTTTGAAGGCAGCTTTTCGCTTCGACATGGTTGATAAGCTGTTATCAGAGCGACACCTTGCATTAGGAAACAAGCTGATGGCCGTGGAGAAGTTCGTCTCGTGCTTACTGCTTGTCTCTGTGTTACTCTCGAAATAGCGAAGCACCTTGAGCAGGGATTGGATGTGTTTTTCCATGGTGTGGAGCGAGACAGAATGAGCAGAACGGGAAACGAAACGCGAGCAAAAGACCGAGAAAGTAAGAAATAATAAAGAAAAGAAGAGAGTAGGAAAGTGAGAAAATAGGGAAGCAGGACGCGAGCGGGGTAGGAAAGGGAGAGAGGGAAGGAAAGAAGCAGCCACACGGCTATTTCAGGCTAAATCGGAAGAATGATAACTGTAGAGTCAGTCGTATTAGTTGTTCTACTGCTGAATTGGCTGAGCTGCCTGTCAATATTGATTACCCTCTCTGCTCCGGTTGCAGGCAGAGGTAAAAATCCCCTATTGGGTAGATGTGCTGCGTAGATTACATCAAACGAGGAGTAATTACTTCGGGGTTCTTGTGCACGCCCAGCACGAATCTGGCCAGTAAGAGTCACTAAAACCGTAGGCCACGACTCCACACTCACTGCCTGCTACAGTGGTGAGCGTGAACTTGCCCCTTACACCACAGAGAGTAGTAAAGTCGAACTCGCAGCGGAGCTGGTGGGCCAGAAGGGGCTTTACCGGAATCATCAACCAAAGCCGATAGACAAGCCAAAGCTCAACAACACAGTCATCTTCCATGTCAATTGGGGGAACGTTGCCCTTGGCTATTGGGGATGCGGCAAGAGACATGTGTATCTTGAAGATGAAAAGTTGAAGTCAGATGATCCGTTCCAGACTAGCGGATCTGGCGAAAAGAAAACCCGAGACATTTGAGAAGCATGCCTAGATTCAACGGCCAAGGAAAATCTCTCCTCAACATTTACTTCCTCAGAATGGTTTCGGATACGATGCGCGCATGTCAACAACATCACCAATGAAGTCAGTGTGCGTACCACGAGGGTGTGGTGTTTGCCAGTTCGAACTTCAACTTGGTGAAAGAATCGTTGCAGGTGAGATCCAGCTACAGTTCTGCAGCCGCCACTCTAACGACCATAGTGCGTCGGTCTGGCGCTGAACTGTCTCAATCATTCGAGAACAGCTTGATGGGATTTGTCGACACTGCTCAAGACATCGAGTTTATCCAGTGCTTTACCAAGTGCCATCACGATGAGCAGAGAGATGGGTGTCATGCTGACTGCATCGCGATCTCGTCCAATGCAACACTGCACACCGTTCTCAAGGCGACCGCACCTGCATTCGAGCCACCCATGATTGTCGAAAAACGACGAATTCGCTGGTTCACGCTACGTTTGGCCGGTATCCTTGAGACAGCGACCCGCCATGTTCTCCACTTACCAGAGGACGTCCGTCACAATATTGCTAGCTGGGCCCTGGACTCTCACACAACCCGACGTCGCTTGGCCATTGACTACTCCAACAAGATATGTGCCGGGAGAACCAGCGTTGTGAGGTCCGTCAAGATCTCGGAAAAGATTTATGCGAGACACGTCGAGTTTGAGGGCGTCCAGTACATCGCCTGCTTGACGAATGCGGCCAGCAACGAGAAGGACGTGCTCCTGTTCGACCCGACCCTGCCGTCGTCCATCGACAGCCTGTACGTCGCGAGCGACCATCTAGGCGTTCGACAAATTTCGTTTGCCGATTCCTCGGAACAGGGCACCATCCAACAAGCAGCAGACGTTTGGTGGAGAGCAGTGAAACTGGAAACCCTTGGTGGCCTTGTCCGGGTCTCCGGCGATGTAAGTACAAACCCCTGGGACGAAGCCTATGTTGACACCTGAATTTACTTGAGGCGGTAGGGATTGAAGCTGCGCTCGCTTGAAGGCGCATCTGCTGCGCTGCCCAAGGTCTCTTGGGGGTTTCCGCAGATTCCACCCGGGCGTTTTCGGGTTGAAAGCATATGCAATGCAGAACCAAGCTACCGCATGTCGGCGGTCTCTTGTAACGACCCCCAAACCACGGCCTACTCGCTCTGCTGGAAGCGCGAAATCGTAATGCTACATGCGCACCAAGCTCAAGAGGACCTTGACTTTTATCAAGGCGTACGGGCCACAGGCGAAGCTGCTCTTTGGCAGTATATGCCGCTCCATTCAGATGAGGTATTGACAGAAATCTGGAAACTCAACGGCCCACTCAGAAGCGCAATTGCATTGCTGGCACGTCTCGTTCCGCTTTGGGTATGAGGTCAAATGGATTGCTCACATCGACCAGTTTGTTACAAACCGGGGCCGCTCGGAGTTACTAGGGCTGCAGCCTATGCCGAACTGGAGCCATTCCGAGTGGACTCTTCTTGACTTGCCGAGCAAAACCACAAGCCGCATCTACGCCGAGACGACGACTTTTGGCATACCAAGATTGGGCTTCGAGACATGCCGTCCTGAATCCCAAGGCCGATCGCCTAAGGTTGAGTGGCCAAGCTCGCCATACCCGATCTCTCGCCCCCACGAGTACTTTGCGTGGAACAAAGCCAACCTCAACAGCGTGGTTGAGATCACGCCGTGTCGACGCCGCAGCCGCGGGAGAACAATCACCATCGGACTTCTGCTTCACTACGTTGACGGGACCACAGCGGCCTGCGTCGGTCAAATCAAACTCGACTGTTTAGCAAAGCCCTTTCGTGTCGATCCGGCTCGGAAGCTGTGGTTGGGGTTTTGGCTGACGGAGAACGGACCATCGGTGTTGAGGGTCCTCTTGTGCCAAGAGCAGCCGACGCCAGTAGATTGTGACGGTTGGTTCGGGGTAGATTGGTGCGACGATCTCGAGTGGTGGTATTCCAACCGGCAGTGTCGGCTGTCCCGCCAAGGGCGTCTCAGTCCCGAGACAACCGAGCTGGGGCGGAGCATTTGTTGAGTAGGGTGAGGTTTGAAATGAGCGGTTTGTAATAGATTCAAGCGGATATTGGATTTCGGGATATCAGTGAGCATAATTAATTGTGTGTGTGTGTGTCTGTGTGTGTGCAGGCTGATTCAAGTGCTGTGACAGTAGGGGGGGGGGGGTGCCAGGGGTGCCCGTTAGACTTATCAGGTGCCAGGCTGCCAAGGCCCTTTGAGGTTTCTCCAGCGTACGGGCTGCCCGCACCAGCCGGCACATGGGCTCGACTCGGGACGCGCCATGTGTGAAAGGGGCCGGTCCGCGCGTCTAGGCCTAAGCTTGCATAGGAACCCGTGTGTGTGTGTGTGGTGCAGGTGCAGTCCAGCCACAAAAAGCTTGAACTGGCGGATCTTTATTGACATGTCGTATGCCAGAATGGTGACTATTGTCGGGCGTCTGAGTCGACGTCGGCAGTAAGTCCTTGCCAAGTAAGCAGCTCGTATTGAAGTTCCGTCTATATCTATTGATCAGTAGTCTCCTATTCGTCGTTTGGCGGTTAGGGGCCGGGTCTGGTCGGGAATTTGACAACAAGGTTTAATGAGTGGGGTTTCATCACACGCACGCGCAGCCATCACTGACCCAAGAAGCAAATTTAGCGTTCAATTTAAGTTCCCCGGAACTCTTTCATTTCCCATAGGGATCGTTACAGCAGCAGGATCTCAACGGGGAGAAAAAAAAACAAAGCCCCAGACACAGCCTATTGGTTTTGGGCGGAGATATCCCGCTTTCTACTCCTGCTATCCCGCTACCACTTCCTATGAAAATAGGTGTGTTTGCTCTACTTTTCCCTAGTAGCATCTATTACTCTCCCTTTAAGTCTAAAAAATCTTTAAATAATCTTAGACAAATGCACTCTTAGAGTACTCTTAAAGATCTAGTTAGGGTTGGAGGTTAGGGTTTAGGTTAGGACTAGGGATAGAGTTAGCATATGGAATATGGAATTAGTTAGGGTTAGATAATGTGAAGGACTGGTTAGGGATTGCAGCAGGAGTGGGAGGCGAGATATCTTCGCCCTTGGTTTTTGTATATTTGACTTTATGGTACTTGTTAGCGTGTTGCAGAATACAAGAGACAGTAACGACTCGCTAGCTAAGTCTCGTGAAAATGAGGCTGACCTCCGCCGATGACTCGGCCCGTTACGGTTAGGAATTAGGCCCGCATGGCTCAAGCGCAGAACAGCCTGTTGTCTCGGCCAGGTCCAGCTTGCCAGGATAGATATAGGAGAGAAACCATGTTAGATTGCCTTGTCTGATAACATGACCGATGGATGTCCCTTTTGCAAAGAAAGTATATAAAGCAATGGAATTCATCCGAAAGTACGGTTGATCGTCTCCAACCTTCAGCCAAAAAAAGAGCAAAGTAAATTTCATCAATCCGGTTATCAACATAAATCAACATGCATCGGTCTACCATTCTGTGCGCCCTCAGCGCCATCGTTTCCCTAGCTTACGCTGGTGACTTTTCCAAGTCTTGCCGTAACCTTGCGTATCAAACAACGTCCGTAAGCGCCAGCTGCGACAACGGCTCTGATGGCTCTGTCCGGGCCAGCATCAATATGGAAGGATGTCTGGCAAATGTTGGCGGGACTCTTGTCGTAGGTGACCCCTGCTTGCCTCTTCGAGCTGCGTCTAGTCCGTCAGTACACTAATGCCCTATTTCTCAGCACCGGCCATTCGAGTAAGAACATGTACCAACCAAGCAAGACGGACGATGAATGTGCTACTGACGTTGATGTTCTTCAGCCCTTCGTTCAAGTTCTGCGACTGCGGTCTCGCCGGTGACCGTACCGTGCTGAGTTGCCAATGCACCGACAGCACGGGCAAGAAGAAACCCACTTCCATCGATCTCGGTAAGCAGGATCAGCAGGCAGCGTATTGCAATAGCAATGGCCTAGGTGCTGACATTTTTGACAAGACACATTCTTGAGGAACGATTGGGGCGTACTTAAATGCGTATGAGTATTCGTCAATGTTGGAATCGGAATCGGCATATTGCCGAGTCCCGTCCGAATAGACCAGGAACCCGATAGGTTACGGAGCACCCTTGTAGTATACCATACTTGACTTTTGTGCGCAGTAGAACAATAAGAACAAGGACTCACCAAATTCCACGAGATATTCAACATTTGCACAGCGACCTGTGTGGGGGGGGGAAAAACAACCATTTATCTGGGCCATTTTTATAAACAAACTGAGTTGAATTGGACGCCAGAACGGCTCGTTCTCGATGGAACAGCATTTTAAAGTCACCTTTTGACCTACCAAGCCGCTGTCAGGAGTTCGTGCGGGCACACCAGCCTCCCCTGAGCTAGTTCTCGTTTAGGAGGAACCATAACCATCCGAAGGTTGCCGCAACGAAACTCAGTCCCCAACTCAAAGCTGCACTAAGATGGGGGGGTGGGAGTTGCCGCCGTTTATTCGACTTCACCCTTACGCAGAGCGCTGTTGGTTACAGATGCAGACCGAGTTGGCGCTTTACGGCCTCTTTATTGGGCTAGCCGCGGAAGTAAACGCGGAGCCATCATGGAAACGATACGACTACAATAGGATCGGATCTCTCTTCTCTTGAGGGCTTGAAGTCACATGGAATTCTCTCGTACTTCAGCATATCGTGCTTTGTGTTGACCCAATATGACCGAACCCCGACTCTGCAGGCTTTTAGTCAGCTTACTACATACACACTGCGTTCTTTCGCCCCAAGCACATCTGTCATCTGTCATCTGTCATCTCTGTCCTCAACCACCACTGTCTTATTTCCCACCGAACCACAAGGCCAAAGTTCGAAAAAAACATCATGGGCAAAAGAGTGTACCCCCGCACCATCGTCGAAGAGGCCCCGAGCCACGACGGCAGGCCCTGCTACGCGGCCTGGCAGATGACGGAAATGGACCCCGACACCCGGACGCCGCCGGACGCCTCCAACCGGCCCAAGTGGTCCGTCCAGCTCTACGACACCACGCCCGCGGCCGGCGACCGCGAGCACATCAAGGTCACAGCAAAGAGGCTCGAGGAGTCGACGCGCCGGGCCCGCCAAAGGCGCGAGGCGTCTAGTCGCGTCGAGGTCCACGGCCTCGTGCTCCCCGCCGGCACGGCCGACTTCTTCATCCCCCCGACCTTTGACGACACGTGGGAGCGCCGCATCCTCGTCATCGAGAAGCCCGACGACGCCGCCGCCGCCGCCAGCAGAGATGAGAGCTCGCCGGGGACGGACGAGAGGGACGACGGCGGCGGCGACGGAGCTTTCCTTGCCGTGTCTTTCGACGTGAAACCAGAGGTCGCAACGGAGAATCCCGGCATTCCCGACTGCGTGGTGAAGCGATTCACGGGCAAGGAATTGGGTGACAGGCTGCAGAGCTTCACTGGCTCGATCGAGTGGTTCTACGACTCGTATGTTGCAGACGGGACGATCTATAGCGACCTGGAGAAGTGGCGACGAGAGGCTTAGGTTGGTTGGATGAGGTCTTGCGAGCAACTCGAGCGACAGGTCGAGCCACAAGACAGGCGACAGGTCGAGCAACAGGTCAAGCAGCAGGTCAAGCAGCAGGTCAAGCAGCAGGTCAAGCAATAGGAGCGGCCAAGTGATGGTGATGGATAAAGACATCGGTTTTGATCCAGAATTGTACGTTACGCTTCATAACAAACAGTGACAACATCAAAAGCAGACGGACCTTGTGTCATGCTCTTGTCATGATGGCGTTGAAACCAAAAAGTTTTCACTTTGATCTTCTCAAAGGAGACAATATCCTGAATCATCTTGCCAGCAGCCGTCGTATTTCAGTAATCGAGTTCAAGGAAAGAAAGAGAGGGAACGTATCCAAAACCATTCGGCCAGCTTTGACGCAAGAACCCGTCTATTATTGCCAAACATAGGCCCAAATGCATCCCAAAGAGGCGAATCAAATTTCACACAGCCCAATGTCAAGAAAGAAAAACACCCCCCCCTATACTTATCCGTCCAATTTCGAGCATCCTACCCTCCCCCACATCACAGCGGCGCCGGGGAGCCAAGGAACACGATTGCGCCGTTCCTGTCCAAAGTCATGGCGGGGTTCCCGTAGGCCCCGTACACCGACGGGCCCGAGCGGGGCCGGGGGAACTTCATCTTCCCCCGGGTCGCGAAGCCGTTTTTGCCAAAGGCCTTGGTCATCCACTGCGCCGCGGAAGCCTCGTTGTCGTTGCCGTACTTGAGCCGGAACTCCAGTTCGGCTTCCGCGGCCCAGTCCTGCGCGTTCTTCTCGATGCCGGCCAGGTACGTGTCGATCCAGTGGGCGTAGAAGGACCGCAGCCACGCCGGGCCGCCGGCGGCGTTACGGGGCTCGTCGGGATGGTCCCCCCACACGTACGCCTGGTCGAACTCGGACAGGACCAGGTCCACCCAGTTGGAGACGCGCATCCACTTGTCCCAGACGTTCTCCTTGTCGCTAGCCGGCAGGTAGGTGTATCCAAGGTAGTAGAAAACGGCGGCGTGCTGTAAGAGGGACACAGGGGAAGGGGGGAGGGGGGAGTCAGCAGTAGTTCATATCTAGACCTCTTTCGAGGAGGGATCAGTCAAAACCCACGTTTCTAATCCAGTTCCTATTCTTATTTACCATACTCAGGTGGGTTTCTTCAAGGGCAAGCGGCCTGCCTTATCCAAAAAGACCCCCTTGGAATAGTTAACCTTTTCAGCAACAAGAGCAAAGTTCCTAGCCGTCTTCTCAATCCTCATCCCCCCCTCAGCCCCGGTTGGAGCGTGCGACGCCGTAGCCCAGGACATTGTCAAGCGGCGCGCCCTCCGTAGGGATCCCAAGGGGTATACTAGACGGGTTCATCTTAAAGTTCCAGGGGCTCTCATCATCCAGGATAACGTCCGCGACCCAGGAAGCTTGCAGCTTCATATACCCGCCAACGGGAGTCGTGTCCCCGTCCCCAAGCCATTCCAAGAACAGGGCCAGCGTCTGCTTCTCGTACACGTGGTCGTCTGGGCCCAAAACGTCAGCATCCGCACGCTATCCTGACTGAAAACAGAACCAAAGGAAGCAAGAGGGCCGTTACTCTGGAACCGCGCATCGCCGACTTGTCCCACCTTCCCAAACTTCAGGTCTCCGCCGCACTTGGCGTCGCCCTCGAGGTAGTAGTACTTATCAATCAGGCCGTCGTTCTTCGCGCTCGCACAGGGCTTGTGCTTTCCGCACTTGATATGGAAATCCCTCCCGTCGACGATGAGGTTCGGGTTGGCCTCCTGCAGGGGCACGTCGGCGCGGGCCAGGAGGCCCGAGGCGGTGCAGCCATCGTCGCTTTTGGAGCTATCCAAGAGACAAGAGTCGCCCGGCGCGCGCGGCACGAACATGGAGCCCCATCTGGCCTCCCGCGCCGCCTTCTTCGCCTTCGACGAGCGGCACGACTGGCAGTTGACCGGGGTCCCGCTGGGGTTCGCGCTGCTGGTGCTGGACCTCGTGGCCGTCGCGGTCGGGCCGGCTTCCGTCTTCGTCGTGGTCCGGACGTCGTCCTTCTTTGTAGTCTTGGGACCGTCGTCCTTCTTCGTGGTTTCTGGGGCCTCTTCCTTCTTCGTAGTCTTCGGGGCGTCATCTTTCTTCGTGGTCTCTGGGGCCTCTTCCTTCTTCGTAGTCTTCGGGGCGTCGTCCTTCTTGGTCGTCGTCGGCGGGTCCGGCTTGGCGTCGAGCGTCCTGCAGTCGCTCTTGTTCTTCCGCTTGCAGCCCTTGCTGGTCCCGACCGAGTCGGGCGCGTTGACCAGCGAGTCGAAGGCGTTGTCGTAGTCGAGCTCGATCTTGTCCAAGCCGCAGCTCTTCTTGACCCAGCCATCGAAGAAGTCGGTCGGGTCCATCGAGTTCTCCGCGAACGACTTGGCGCCCTCGACGGCCGCCTTGGTCGCCGCCCGCGCCGAGGCCGCGGCCTGGCCGGCGCCGGGGACGAGGGCGAAGCCGATTTTGATGCTCTCGACGATGGCCTGCACGAAGACGCCGCAGATGATCTCGTCGAGCTTCGCCAGAGCCTCGATGATGGGGATGGCGATGGCCTCGGCGATCGGGTCGATCTGGTCAGCGCAGATACACTTGCCCGGGTACCACTCCCATCCGTCGGGGTCTTTGGGGTACGATCCTTCGGGGTCGTAAATATGCCCAGAGTGACACTGTTTTCGTTTTCGTTGTAGTCAGCGTCACCGGGACATGCATAGTGTGAACCGTTTTCCCCGGGTATTTGGGATGGAGTTAGTGTGTCAACTCACTCCGATCTTGTCCTCCGGCTGGCCTTTCGCCTTGCAAAAGATACCGCAAGGCGTCAGACCGTCGTTCGTGGCAAACGTGTCGATGTAAATGAGGCATGTGCCGTCCCTGGCCATGTGGTTGTAGAACTGTTGCAATCTCTCATCTCTGCGAGACAGGTCGGACGTCTGTTGGGAGCTGACGGCTGCAAAGAGCAGGCCGGCGAGCAACGGCAGACCCGAAAGCCCGCATTGCTGCCGCTGGACAGGCAGAGTAACCGGGATAAGAGGTGAGGGGAGACAAAAGAGAAGATTGGGTAATTAGTAGCTTGCTGGTTGATGAGAGTGGCCCAACAGCTGCTAGTTTCGAAGCTACATCCATGTGTTGATAGAGGCCCCCCCAAGCTATGAGAACCCGTGATCAAGTTAAGATACCTATATTCTAAGATCCCAATTTAGTTCACCAGGGTATCCTATTACCAATTTGCCCGCGATGGCCGAGAGCCAAGAGAAACCACATCAGATTGTGGTTTCCTTGAGGTCGGTGGGGGCGTAAGATCTCGGCCGAAAGCAGCCACTCCAGCACCGCACATCTAGGATTGATACAACACTGACCTAGAGCATGTCCCCTTTTCTTGGTGTTGCCCAGAAACTGCGCCATGTAAGAAGCTGACTGTTCTGCGCATAGCAGTCCAAGAATGGTGTGGTGCTGCGGCCTGCCCAGGAACCGGGCCCTGTCTGACAGCTTTGCGCGTTACAACCCAAAAGAAAAGAAGATCGCGCATGCATGTTCAGGGGGCTGACGTGTTCCTGACGAGCGGCGCTTCGATGGGATAAGGCATGGTGTCGGGATAGATCTTCACTGCCAATCGGAAGCTCAGCATTGCCAGGCATACAGACTTGCGGCCTCCAACGGCGCCTCCAGCGGCAAGTCGGCGCCTTCGACGGCCCCTTTGGCGGCCACGTTATCCGCTTTTTAGCCTCTTGGGGGATCTTTTCGAGCAGTATCCTTGCCAGCAGTTCATGGAAATTTCAGCAGCCCCTTTGGCTGTGGCTCTCCTAACAGCTTCAACCCGTGAGAGAGAAAAGAAAAGGCTTCCACCACCCTGTTGCTTAGGTACCAAGAATTACAAGTGAACAAGCCTCGCATAACAGCAGCAGATTAGAAGATGGTGGAGGCTAGCGAACGTGAATAAATTTGAGAAGAGTTGTTCGAAAACGACAACCTAGCTTGTACTAAGATGGGTGTCTGCTATTAGCTATTAGCTTGATGTTGCTAGCTATGTAGGCATAAAGTAACATCTGTACAGTCTTTGGCTGACATTAATTGGCATCAGGGCCAGCCTCGTGACATGGGCAAGCCATCGATCTAGTCTTTCCCAGACCTTTCATATCTAAACGCGCATTGTCTGAAACCTACTGTCACAACTCACCGGCTCGGGCTGAGAGTCGGATGTCTTATCTCGAAATCATTGGCCCCAAGGAAGAAGCATTCCAAGCTGGGTGCCGAGTTTTTTGAGAAGCTTCTCGGCTGCTACGAGGACGGCACGATCAAGCCCAAGACGCCGCAGATCATCCTGGGAGGTCTGAATGAAGTCGAAAAGGGGCTTCAGACTTACAGAGATGGATCTATATCGGGAACGAAGCTGGTGTATAAGTTGTGAGCTGAACTTATATAGTGATGCCAGTCATGTCACTATGCACACGCTGATAGATGAAATACTCAATATTCAGTCTTAACTAGTATTTCCTTCGATCAAGTGAACGTTTGGCTTGAACTCCCACGTCGTCTATGAGTCACACACGTATTCCGAGTCTTAAGCTCTAAATCGACTCCTAGTGCACCGGCCTCCCTTCACCGGCCATCAGCCTGACCTTAATGTCACGAGACATTATACGGCAGTTACACTATAGGCATAGGAGAAAAAGGAGGGAAAGATGCTTATTCCTATCTAATAGGAAATAAGGGGAATATAGCCTATATATAGGTATAGGTACATAAGAGGACTAACTTAGGGAGCCTTAAAATAGGGGGTTTTACCCTATAATATACCCCCTAATTATTTAAGTAATTAAATAATTACTTATAAATAAAGAAAATAGGTTAAAGTAAGTATTATATACTTATCAGGGTATTTAGAGGAGCTATTAATATATACTTAAAGGTATTTAGAGTTTAGAAGCTTAAAATGTAGTTATATAGGTACTTTTATTATAACTTAGTATAAGTATAATAGTTAAAGTACTTATTATTAAATTTAAAGGTTACTATATTAATAAGGTTATTAATATTTACTATTAGCATCTAGCCTACTAGGCGCGTTACGCTGGTTGCGTTTTTAAGGGATTAGGGCTAAGATCCCCTCTACCCTGGTAGATAAGACCTTAAGGGGTGTTAGGAGGCGTGTATGTGACGCGTTCCCCAAAGGGCTGAAGAGGAGGGCTGATGAGAGGGCTAATAAGAGGGCCGAAGAGGAGGGCTGATGAGAGGGCTGATGAGAGGGCTGATGAGAGGGCTGATGAGAGGGCCGATGAGAGGGCCGAAGAGGAGGGCCGATGAGAGGGCCGATGAGAGGGCCGAAGAGGGCCGAAGAGGAGGGCCGATAAGAGGGCTGATAAGAGGGCTAAAGAGGGCTAATGAGAGGGCTAAAGAGGGCCTTGACATAGTATATCAAGGGAAGCACCTTGTCTGCTGTATACCTTATTGTTCCTTAGTAAAAGTAATAAAGCTATTAAGCTGTTAGGAAGCCCAAAGTTATAAGCCTAGATAGACTTCCTAATGTGTTTTATATATACTAATTACTTAAGTAGGTATTTTAAAACTATAGTTAGAAGGCTTATTACTATAAACTAACTTATAAGGGTTTATTAATATGTTATTACTAAGGGATATCTAAATCCTAACTAAAAGAGGATAAAAGGGGATAAAATTAAGCTAGTAAGGAATATCTTAAGATATACTTATTTACCTTATAATAGGCTAGAAAAGGAGATAAAAAAGTACTAAAAGAGAGGTATAGTAAGTATTTTAGGCTTATAACTATTACAAGATATTATAAGGTAGTTATACTGTAGGTATAGGAGAAAAAGGAGGGAAAGATACTTATTCCTATCTAATAGGAAATAAGGGGTATATAGCCTATATATATAGGTATAGGCACGTGAGAGGACTGATTTAGGGAGCCCTAAAATAGGGGGTTTTACCCTGTGATACTTGACCTCCTCGGCCGGAGTCTCTGGTTGACCTTCAGAGAACTGCACGGCGTGCTGGGAGACCAAACCCTTTTGCGGCATGCCGCCCAGATCCACAGCCTTGTCACCGTTCAACCTACTCCACTCCTTGCTCGACATGAGCAGGTTGCTTTGCTCGGGGTACAAAACCGTCGTCAGGACGCGGCCCACGGTGACCTGCTGCAGGCGGTGTCGGAGGACGGCGACGGTCGAGGACTTGAGCACGGCCGCCGGGATGAGGGCGACGGCGATGCCTAGCGTCACCAGCAACAGCACGAAGGCGGGTATGCCGAACGCCCAGCGGTACTTGATGCGCTTGCCCACCGGCCTCACGGTGATTCCCACCGTCTCGTCGGCGGCGCCGGCGTTGCGCGGACCCAGGACGCCTTTGGTGCCGACAACGGCCGAGGCTGCAACGTCGGTCCATATGAGCTTGATGATCTCGGGAACCCGGTCGGAATCGTCCGAAAGGGCCTGCCATCTCTTGAAGACGGGCATACTGGCCGCGCCGACCAGGTCAAACGGCCAACCGGTGCCCGTGGCTCCGCCGTCTGTTGTCGGCCCACCGAAGAGGGTCTCCATGACGCCAGACGCAAAGTCGCTCCCGGGGATGTTGTATCGCAAGATCCCATTGGGGCCCCCGAGTGTAGCTCCGCCCAGAGATTCGGAGTATCCGGGCAGGTGGAAGGCGGGTTGTCTGACGGTGGAGATGTTGGGTCTGGTGGCGTACTCGGGCGAGATGATGCCCCATACAGCGCTGATTCCGTCCATCGCGAGACCGGAATCCTCGAGACCCCAGAGTGGTGTATCGTCTGGGTTTGCATAGCTCTTGGGGCTGATGGAGGTGACCGTGAGGCCGTCGAGACCATTTTGATTTGTCCCGTTGACGGAGAAGGTGACCGTCTTGACAACCGCGCGAACGGCCGCCGCGCACGAATGCAGCGAGGACGACCACTTGCTGTGGTTCTCGAACAGCGCCGTGGAAGCGCCGCCGTCCACCCTCCGCGGGGCCCCCCGCATCAGCCCGCAGGCGACGTAGATGTTGGAGATGTTGGCGGAGTCCCTGGCGCCGGCCCCCGAGCAGATGATGTTGGCGCCCCGGAAGTCGGTCGACGTGACCCTGAACGGATTCGACCAGTTCGCCGCCTTGTTTCTGCCGGAGGAGGTCCCCAGCAAGTCGAGGTAGCTGCCGTACCTGGAGCTGAAGCCCAGGGCGCGGTAGTTGGTCAGGGCCTGCTCGGCGAGGGGGAACTCTTTGCCCAGCTCGGAGTCGAGGTACGACCACGCTCTGCGGCCCTCGCTCGCGTTGTTGCCGGTCGTGACGTTCAGGTACATCATGGTCCACGCGTTGTTGAGGAAGGCCGCCTTGTACGCGCGCGCGCGCAGGTCCGGGTTCGACTGCGCGTTGTCGTGGTCGTACGCGGGGTAGGTCTGGTCGATGTCGACGAAGCCCCCGCGGTCCGTCAGCCTCAGCTTGTCGACGCCCACGTTGCTGACGGTCGAGTCCATCGTCATGTCAAAGTCCAGCGTCAGGTTGGTGTTGACGCAGCTGGCGATCGGCTCGACGAAGAGGAGATCCTCGGACCAGGTCGCGCCCCGTTACGTCGGTGGGCGCGGTGTGGTTGCGCAGGCCGATGCCGCCGTTCTCGGCGTCCACGACGAGGCCCTCGACGACCTTGACGCTCGGGTCCATGATGTGGCTCTCGAGCTGGCGGTAGGCCCCGACGGCGACCTCGGTCCCGTTGTCGACGATCCTGTCGGGCCGCGTCGTGATCTGCCGCCACTCAATGTCGAAGAAGTTGGAGACGGTCGTGCGGCCCCGGGTGCCGCTGGAGAAGATTTCCCGCACAATCGGTGCCATCTTGGAGCTGTAGCCACCCGGCATGGCGAAGTTGAATGTCCCGTTGCCTCCTGTGACGAGCACACTGTTGCCGGAGTAAGGGCATGGGGCCGGGCCGGCCGTGAACCCGTGACCCCAGGAGCACGCCCGGGAGAAGTTGTGAAGTCCCCTCTCCGAGGTGCCGGCGCCGAAAGACCCGGTGTCTTTGAGGTAGGCGAACGATCCCGCCCTGGAATCTAGCGTGTCAAGCTCCTCGTAGAGGCCCAGTGGCGTCACGACGCCGGTGATGGCTATGAGGACGCCAATGATCGGGACGGACCACGAGATGAGCGAGATCTTGAGCCGGGCGCCATGAGTAAGGACCGAGTCGGACTGGAGGATTGTTGGCCACCAGGTTCTCTGGATTACGCGACTGGACGATGTTCCTAGGAAGAGTCAGCCACGAGTCGTAAAGCAGCTGATATGTTCACTCACCACGTGGCAGCAGTCTCGGTATCTTGGAGCAGGCCTGCGAGGATCAAGGCGATCGCTGTTGGGCACCATACCTGAGTTGGTTCCAGTCAGATCCTGTCTTACACGTTAATTCCAGCGGTACGTGACACATACCAACAACAATTGCTGCGGCGATAAAACCGGCCACGTATCCTACCGTGAGTTCAATCATGTCTGATGACTTGGGGACAGCAATATGGTCAGTTCAGGCCGTGCCAGACGAAAAGAATCTTTATAAATCCCCAAACTGTGGGAAAAAAACTTTTGCGGCGCCGGCAGCCAGGAACTTCCAAGCGCCAGGAATGGCTGGAAACATGTTATAAATAAGTCTCACGGCCCATCAACCTCTTTTTAAGCTTCCCCGTCTCTTCCCTACCTGCCAAGGACGCCTCTATATACTCTGTAGCCAGCACACGACCACAGCATCAAGGGTGACAGGGTGGGCATCCCTCGGCCATTGGCCGCCCGTCAAGCGTCACGCACACTAGCGCGATGCGTTTTCTTATTTCGAGATTCACAAACGCTAGGGATCCCGACGAGCTGAGCTTTTAGCTCGGCCTGTCATTTGTTGGTGTGGCGTCGGGTACGGCAACCCCTTGGCTTTCTGGATTCTGAGTCGTGGCGGGACTGGTGTAAGCGGAGGAAATATCCTCCCTTTTTTTTTTTTTTGACGGGTGAGCATCCCTGCCAAGAAGAAGGGGGGAACAGCCACGGCCGAGCTGGGCCAGTGGCGGTTTTTGTTAAGGTGGTGCAGAACACCACAGCGAGAGTGACAGATCATGGCTGCCCAGGTCAGGCGGGCTGTGACGTGATCTGTGACTTGACTGACTTCTGCCGTCTCTTGCACTTCATCCAGAGGACGAGGCTTGCTGATGCCCGCCTCGCGACTGTCCGTCATCTTGCACATCTGACAGTAGAGGTCTAATTACTGGTGACACTGGTGAGAAAGCAACTCTAGGGGCTAAAGGAATGGGTTTTGGGCTAAGATGGACACCGGCTTCTCGAGGGAGTTACATTTAAAGCGCCTGTCTTTTACATAGCCCCTTTCTGAATAAATACAGTAAAATGGAGATGGGCGGTGATGCTTGGGCTACGGAAAGCACTGCATCCAGACGCCGACGCGGCCGAGCCGAGTCGAACGCGGTCCACGAGCCCTCCTAATGGGAAAACGGTCCCTCCATCGACAACGAAACGGCCACTTGGTTTTGGCTATTGGTTGCCCCTCGAAAGAACCTAGCATGCCTTGAAGCAGTGGGGCCTCCAAGAGGTCTGGAGCGACGGATTGCCGCGCGTAGTCCCGCCAGATCAGCGGTATCCAACCATGGCTGTAAAGGTGCAGTCTAAACGAAGGCGGTCTAACATGATGCCTACTGTCAGAAAAGCCATACGGCACAACGACTCTCAACCACTTGGTGTAGTTTGCCGCAATGATAGGAACCCGACTATTTGCCCTGCTGAACGAGACTCGGGCGAGGAATTTGCGTGGCAGAATCCGCACATGACGTCCTGTGGGACTGGCGTCAAGTTGGAGCATCCGACATGGTCCACAAAGTATAGAGAATGAGCAGGCGTGAGCCGGGGGTGACTCAGCTTCATAGGCGCCTAAAGAGAGCGCCATGGAGTTTCTACCACGATGAAATCGGGATTCTTGATTCTCTGAACCGGCAGAGAATCGGGATTGGATCTGTGTCTCGAAGCACCGCCGAAAGATGCAGCGCTTGAAAATCCGGTTCACGCTGGCCTTCCAAAGGGTCTGTTAGTTGGCACCGTACACGGTTCTGACAAGAGCACGTCCAAATTATGAACGGCGACTTGATGAGGACTGGACAGCCGGTCTTCATTGTACGAACCGGAACGAGGGCGTACAAAAATCGGTTACTTGGTTGTGTATTCCTTTGGCGTTAATGTCATAGTAGCCAACTATACAATAGCAGTGAGTCTTAAGGCACATGATCAACAGTCAGAGATGCAATATGGCCCCCTTCGCCTTCTTGCAATCAAAACTAATCGGGTTGAAGTTATTGGCCGTAGTTGTGTATGCATGTCATCGTCCCAAGAAACAGAAACTCTCGGGAACGCAAGACAAGGCCAGCCAACACCCCCCTTGAGCCGGAATGCATGGGTTGGCAGGGTCTTATCGAACAGGAGCCACGGCTCCGGAAATACGGCAAACTTATCGCAGCTCCGCCATCCGCCGTGCCGGATCAGATGGCCACAGAACGATCCCTGTATCTGTCCACCTACCTACCTACCTACCTACCTGATGGAACTAGAAACCGAATCCCCGCAATAGCAAAGATAAGGCCGGGATGCTCAATTGGCCAATGCAGGGAACGGCCGCTCGAGGACGGCTGCAACTAGGGGGGAGTTGGCACTGAAGATGGACGGTCTACCCTCTATTATCAAGGACCTTTTGTAAAGAGGTCTTCAGTAGTCACAATCAATGGCTCTGAGTATGGCCGCGGTAAACGATAAGGGAACAAGATCATCGTACGCGTTCCACCCGCATGGGGCCGGATGGGTGCAACTCTACGTAACTACGCCGATGCCGCGCCGGGCGCTACTGTCTTGGCTATTGCTTGTCTTTTGCTTGTTTTCTCGCGTCATCATCACCACATCTGCACCACCACCAGCCAGCCAGCCAGCCAGCATGGCCGCCGACATCAGCCACACGCCGCCGCCAGGGTACGTCGACTCGGAGAAGTCTGCAGTCCCGGACAAAGACGGCTCCAAGACGGCCCGCAACATCCACAACCAAGACGTCGAGCTCGAGAATGGACACCTCGCCGAGCTGGAGGTCGACATGGGCCGGGTCCTCGACGAGGAGGGCGAGGGGGACTACGAGGCCGACACTTCCCCGTTCCCGCAGGTAAGGGCGGTCGTGCCCGAGACAGGCGACACGGCGATCCCGATCAACACGTTCCGGGCTGAGCTACTTCACGTGGATCTGCTGGATCGCGCCCAACAACCTGGCGGTCAACCAGGTCTTCGGCATGGTGACGGGCATGGGGCTGTTCCCCCTCACCTTTGACTGGTCCATGATCGCGTACAACACCAACCCGCTCCTGAGCCCGCAGTGGGCCGCGCTGAACGTCTTCTTCGGCTTCGCCTTGTTCTTCTGGATCGTCACGCCGGCCATCTACTTCAGCAACGCCTGGTTCACCTCGTACATGCCCTTCTGCACGGCGGACGTCTACGACCGCTTCGGCACGCCGTACGACGTGTCCAAGGTGTTGACGGACAACGAGTTCGACCGGCAAAAGTACGCAGAGTACTCGCCCCCGTATCTGCCTGCAACGTTTGCGTTCGTCTACGGACTGTCCTTTGCGTCCATTACGAGGTAATTTGTCCACCCCGGAAAAGGATCCCGATCGGATCAACTTACGCGTTAATACAAGTGTCCTGTCTCACGTGTACTTCTTCCACTTTGACGAAATCATGCACGCCATGAGAGGCACACTCAAGCTGGACATCCACGCGCGTCTGATGAAGTCCTACGAGACCGTCAAGTGGTGGTGGTGGGTCGTCATCCTGCTCGTCGTCTTCGGCATGAGCGTCGGCACCGCCCAGGGCTACGACACCGGGTTGCCGTGGTGGGGAGTCATCCTCGCCTTCGTCATCCCGGCCGTTTACATGGTCCCCTGCGGCATGATCCAGGGCGTCACAAACGTCGATGCCAACCAGCTGAACGTCCTGTCCGAGTTCATCGGGGGTTACTTGTTCCGGGGGAAACCTGTCGCCAACATCCTCTTCAAGATCCTGAGCACAGACGTCGTCGGGCAAGGTCTGTACTTCGCGGCGGACATGAAGCTGGGGCACTACCTGAAGATCCCGCCCGTGACGCTCTTCTTCGCGCAGGGTCTCGCTGCCGTTCTGGGAGCCTTGACCCAGACCGGTGTCACGCTCTGGATGCTGGGCAACGTGGACGGCATCTGCACGGAAGACCAGCCCAACGGCTTTTCTTGTCCCAACCGTCGTACCGTCTTCTCTTCCTCCGTCATCTGGGGTCTCGTTGGGCCCGCGCGTCTCTACTCCGTCGGCGCCATCTACTCTGGCCTGTTGCATTTCTTCTGGGTCGGCCTCATTCTGCCGCCCATGACGTACTTCATCTTCAAGAAGACCCGTTCCGAGTTCATCCGGAAGATCAACTGGCCGCTCATCTTCGTCGGGACGTACAACGTCCCGCCGGCCACCGGCATCAACTACTCCTCCTGGTACATCGTCAACCTGGTCTTCAACAAGATCATCTACCGCAAGTTCTACGCCTGGTGGAGCAAGTACAACTACGTGCTCGCCGCGGCGTTGGACACGGGTCTCGCCATCAGTGGCATCGTCATCTTCTTTGCGGCGACTTATGGTGGGTTTGACCAGGGGAGCTCATCTATTAACGCGCGATCAAATGCTGACAGACACGTTTCCAGGCCCGAATGCGCAGTTCCCGGATTGGTGGGGGAACACCGTCTGGCAGAACACGGCGGACGGGCTGGGGTTGCCCTGGTTGGAAATGCCGGCGGTGGGATATTTCGGCCCTGCGAACGGGACTTGGTCCTGAGGATGAGGTGTGATGCCATTGACAAGACTGTGGCTCTGGGACATATGACTGAGCATACATAAACTCGGCAGTTTTTAATGATCCAAGAAGCCTGGCGGGGGGGGGTCACTGGAGGGTCATGAGCTTTACTTCCAAGCATCCTTGATGTAATAATAGGTGTGTTATTCAGATCTTGTTAAGACTGCGGATAAGAAGTGAGATTTCCGACAACTTTGACTGTTTTCCCAGTCTTCTCTTGACCCACTGTTTCCGATCTTCAAAGGCAGAGAGACAGGACTCACTCCATGTTACCCTTCCCTTTGCCACAACTAATCCCAAGGCGGATACACGCGTGGGATATCCGTACTGCTTAGCAAAAACCAGGTAAGCAAGCCCCATTTCGAGCTTGATCTCCCTACTGGGCACACCGGTCCCCGTCTGGGGAGCTGACCCCGTTGGACTAATAGCCTCCCTCCCTCGTCCAGTCCGGGGAAACGGTACGACAGGGGCGGACTCCTGCTACCACTACCAGCATTACACCGGATGTATTTCTGCGAATTATAGTTGTTTCCAGGGTGCCACGCGGAGTCGGAATTTGACCGACAAGACGAAGCACGCCATCGCCTGCACGTCGGGCTCCATCATTGTTGTTGGTCGCCATCAAAGTTGCGTCTTTCGGCCTGCCGCCACATCTTCATCTTCATGCACCCAACTGCCCACCCCATGGCCCCCGAAATCGCTGGCTGGCAGCAAGAAATCGCACAGCTGTCTGTAGAGAAGCATACTGCGTTTCTGAAGAAACCTTATGATGTGTTCAGTGTTGGGCATAAGTCAGCATACCCACTTTCCGACCACCCCCCCATTCCGACCACCTAAAAAGAGGGCATTCCTACTAACACTAGTATGTTTAATTAATTATTGACTTCGCCTAGATGCTACTATAATATAGTCTTTAGCCTTACTAGGTAAATTAGCCTCGCTGGATTTACCTGTGATATCCTCTTCTTTGCTAGCCTCGATCTGAGCCTTCTGGATGTCCTTGATATTGGCGAACTTGGTGTTTAGGTCGATCTAGACTGCCTTCCTTTTCCTTACTGTAGTGTTAGCTACTTAGGCCTATAGAAGCTCTAGCTTGTGCTAGGTAGTTGCTAGCTTATATACCTACTTACTAAAGCCCTTTTTAACCTTTTGAAATAGAAGGCGTTAAGTAGAAGCATTATTATCTAGATCTGTGAATAGCTTTAGTTAGCTAGCTAGATCCTATATCTTCCTGACTATTAACTATATTACTATAGATAACGTAGATATCTAGTCTTTAGCTTCCTTACCTTTTACCTACCCTTAACTACCCTCTTTTAATAATACTAGAGTTAATAGGAGTATAAGGGAGTTTATTAGAGGCTTTACTATAGAGATAGGCTATAGGCTAGTCTATTTCTATCTACTCTTAATATTCTATATTATTAGGCCTACTAGATAAGCCTTCTAATAATAGCCTATAAAGTTCCTTTTACCTATAATAGTAGAGTTATTTTACTAACTAGGGTATTTAAGCTCTTTCTTATAGGCTACTTTTATAGGGCTAAAGACTAACTAGTTAAGTAGCTAGAGGATATAGGAGGTATATAGTAGTAAAAATAATAGGTAGATATTGTTCATATAGTAGAGCTATATAAATTCTATTATTATATAACTCCCAGTTATAGCTATTAATAACTAGTAGTCTAGCCTCCTCCTTACCTTCCTTACCCTACTAAGGGATAATCTAAGGGAAGAAGACCTTTTATAGCTATTTAACTATAGTGTTATTTATAGTTTATTTATTCTCTATGATAGTAAATTACTATCCTTTATAAGGGCTAAGGTTTAAAAGAAACTACTACTACTAGACTATCTTACCCTTATATATAATAAGGGGATTAAGGGTATAGCCTATAGTAGAGATATACTTAATAATAGATACCTATACTCTTAACCTAGGCTGTTTCTTATAGATAGACTTTATCTTAGACTTACCTAGTACTAGCCTATTAGATCCTTAGCCCTTAAGGATACTAGTCTTATCTATATTATATCTATTAGCTAGTTTAATACTAATAATCTCTAGTATAGTAAGGAGTTTAAACTAGTCCCTAATAACCTTAGTAGATACTCTATTAATACGTCTAGAGTCTATAGAGTAACTTCTTTAGACCTTAATTAATAGGTTTCTCTTTATAAAGGCTTAGATCTATCCCTTTCCTAGAGGATCTATATCCCCTATAGCATAAAGGATCCTTTCTATAAATACCTTTACCTGCTAATAGGTAGGGGTAAGCTTAAGGGTATACTAGATTTACACCTATTTAGTAAGCTTAGCCTCATAATTAATAGAGAGCCTCTAGAAGTCTACAAAGGTAACATCCCGTAATTAGGTACTATTAAGATAGCCTTAAAGGGTAGTCTTTAGAATGCTATACTTAATAGATACTTTCCTTAGACTTATACCCTTTCTAATAGCCTTAATAGCCTAGCTAATCTTAAACTTGGTATACTGGCCTATTAGGCTTGGAGGAAAGTGTATACAAAAAATAAAGCTGTTTGGATAAGTAGTGAAAATGTTGTGATGGTTGGTGTTGAATTCGAGGGTAACCCACACGAAGGGCGCCACGGAGATAGGAGTTATCAGCCGGCACGGCCGGGCCGCTCGGCGGCAACGAAGGGCCTGCCGCGGGCTTCGTCCCGGGCAGTGGGCTTTGTGGTGGCCTTAGGCGCCCAGGAAAGGGGCTACCAAAGGCCTAGTCAAGTAGCAAGGCTGTACGCAAGGGCAACTCAATAGTTACACACACACAACATACTTAATATACATACAATTAACCTATTATAATACCCCCTACAAATCTAATAATTAAGAGTCTTATACGCCTATATACTAATAATAATAAGTACTACAAAGCTATTTATAAGCACTTATAACGCCAAGATAAGTAATAATACTACTAAAATAGTCCATAATATAACTAGCAATTAGGTCCTATAGTTTAATTAGCTAAAGACAAAGGTAAAAGCCTATAAGCTATAGACTGTAATTAACCTCTTAATTACGATATACTAAACGTATAAAACGCTTAAGAAATACCTTAAAGAGCCTAAAAAGCCTTCTCTAAGCAACTACCTACAGGTTATAACGCACCTAGCAGGGTTAACACGCTTAGTAATAGTTACCCTAACAGCCCTAGAGCTAAGTACCTTATTACCACACATAGATAATAATACACTACAGGCATATAAAATAGAGGATCTTTTACCCTCTAACCTTACTCTATACTATCCCTAATAAGTAGAGTATAACAAAGAGCTTAAAGTATAGGAAAAGCGCCTTTAATAATACTATAACCTTTAGGAATAGATTTACTAGATAGTATTTATTAACTTAAAGCTTTACTACTATACCTTAGATAAGGAGGTTAATTAATAGATAAAGGCCCTTAAGGCCTGCATTAGCATACGC
>PUHP01000147.1:0-27006 GCA_006783085.1 Colletotrichum shisoi | reverse complement strand
GAGAGATAGAGAGAGAGAGAGAGAGAGAGAGAGAGAGAGAGAGAGAGAGAGAGAGAGAGAGAGAGAGAGGAGCAGGGAAACCCTACACTGGAGACAACTCAACGCAACTCCAGCCCGGCAAGACAGTCTATCCGGCAGCCAAAACTGTCTTTGTTGGTCTGACCTCGGGCCCATGTAGACAGGAAGAATGGGAAGCAAGCGGCATCAACAACAACAATAACAACGACAACAACAGCGACAACAAAAGACCAAGGCGACATTCTGAAGCTCAGCTGCTTCAGGCTACTGTCCCCCGAGGCATCGCAACGCAAGTCTGTGTGGACTTCCCCGGTCCAGCCAGCATTTTCCCTTCCTCTCTCTTTCTCTCTCCGCCCCCTTTTTTGGGTTGGCCCCTCCCCGGCATCCCGTACCACACGCCCTGGCCATCTCTCGTCTCGTCATCCTCGGGACAAAGAACTGGGGCCTCTTCTCTGCTAGCTGCCGTCGGCGGTTCGTGGTCCTAGACTCCCACTTCTCTCCCACTTTTCCCTTGGAGCTACAGGTACATACATACCTAGGTAGTCAAGCTACTGCGGCTTTTGGAGGGCGAGAAATGTCCCCATGACTGCGGGCGAATGCACTGCGTGCGCTGCATTTCCTCTCTTCTCAGTCGACCGACCAAGAGTCGCTCTGCTTATCGCCCATCGATCATCATTGAGCGCATCCCATCCGTGTCGTATCGCCTATTCATGCTTCTGACCATTCGTCTCTCGTGCTGCTGCACCCCGTCGTTTGCTCCACATCGTTTCTACGAATATGCAGGTGTAAATTCATCTGACCTCGACGCAAGTACGATGTACTCCTTAGCTTCCCTTGTCGGTACTTGGTTGCAGGCCTCCAGGCCCGCCTGTGCCCTGCTTCCCTGCCTTGTACCTGCTTGAACGGTCGATCGAATCACTGTCCCAGGGCCTACACTAGAGATGGGCAGACGGACAGCCGCATCACTTCTTCATCCTCCCGGGGGCATTACCAGCTCGAGTTAGATGCATATCCCCAGCAGAACCAAAATCGACGGCGCAGGTGAGAAGAGGGAAAAAGAGAGAGAGAGGGAAAAAGAGAAAGAGGAAGAGAGAGATGTGGTGTGCGTGTGTGTGTGTGAAAGAGACCTGTGAGACAGGTGGAGAGGATTGAAAGACAACAGTGAAGGAACACCACCTATCCGTCCGTACCTACCTACCTAGAGGCAAGGTACGGAAACCTAGGTAGGGGAAAGGATCCACACACGCTCGACACGGCCACCGCCACCCAGGCGCATTTTTTAATACGGATACTGTAGTCCTAATTCTGGCCTGTCCCGTCCTGGCCAGTTTCCCGTCCGCCTCTCTTTTTTCCCTCTTCTTCCTCCTTCTCGTCCCACCAATCCAATCTAATCCCAATCCTCGGCCATTGTCAACCAGCTAATCCATCCACCACTATTACCATCCATTCCCTGTCGGATACTGTAACTTCCTTCCTGTACCTAGGTAACTACCCACCTCCACCACCCGCCCATCTTCTTCCTGTCCCTGTTCCTTTTCCTGTTCGTTCCCTCCTGCCCTGTCCACCCGCCCACTGGGTTTTCTGCATAAGGACAACCCCCGGCAAGTACTCCATCTCACACTGTTATATCGTAGCTTCGGCAGCCGACCATCATTTCCTTTCGACCCTGCTGTTTTACTGGTCCGCGCAAGGCAACCCCCCTGGAGCTTGCATTCCCCTTCCGTCTGGAACTAGACAACCACCACACACACACACACAAACACACACACGCACACACACCTCTCTCTTTCCTCCTCTCCACCGACTCCCGCTCAATTTCAATTCCAACCCTCATCCAACGACCGACGACCACTACCTCCTCCCGATCCGACCTCCTCGCCTACCACCATTCGCCATCACCACCCGCCGCCTCCGCCATCAGCAGCCACTCCTCTCTCTCCGCCATCCCATTGATCGAGGTCGCGAGTCCACGACGATGAATTCTCAAGGCCCCAACGATGTATCGCCTGAGGCGATGCAGGCGCGCATCCAACAGGCGCGACGCGAGGCTGAGACACTGAAGGATAGGATTAAGCGGAAGAAGGATGAGCTCGCTGACACTACTCGTGAGTCCTTCCATCATCGTCTTCCTTCTCGTTGCCATTGTTTCCATCTCAATTGGGCCCCTGTCCAAGCCGTCATGCTGACCATGACTCTTTGCCCGCAGTCCGCACCGTCGCCCAGCAGGCCCACGAGCCGATCCCCAAGAACCAGCTGATGAAGGCTAAGCGCACTCTCAAGGGGCATCTGGCCAAGATCTACGCCATGCACTGGTCCACCGACAGAAGACATCTCGTCTCGGCTTCGCAAGACGGAAAGCTCATCATTTGGGATGCCTACACGACGAACAAGGTCCATGCCATTCCCCTGCGTTCCTCGTGGGTCATGACCTGCGCCTACGCCCCCAGCGGTAACTACGTCGCCTGTGGCGGTCTCGACAATATTTGCTCGATTTATAACCTCAATCAGCAAAGGGAGGGACCGACCCGTGTCGCGAGAGAGCTTTCGGGCCACGCTGGGTACCTTTCATGCTGTCGCTTCATCAACGACCGGAGCATTCTCACGTCCTCTGGTGATATGACTTGCATGAAATGGGATATTGAGACGGGCCAAAAGGTCACCGAGTTCGCCGACCACCTTGGCGACGTGATGAGCATCAGCCTCAACCCCACCAATTCCAACACTTTCATTTCCGGTGCCTGTGACGCCTTCGCCAAGCTGTGGGATATCCGCGCCGGCAAGGCCGTCCAGACGTTCGCTGGCCACGAGTCCGACATCAACGCCATTCAGTTTTTCCCCGACGGCCACTCGTTCGTCACCGGCTCTGACGACGCAACCTGTCGCCTCTTCGATATTCGTGCCGATCGCGAACTGAACCTCTACGGCGTAAGTTGGACCCACGACGAACCTCATCCTCAACCCCCGGCCATCGCTAACCTCTTGACTCACAGTCGGAATCCATTCTTTGTGGCATTACATCCGTGGCAACCTCGGTATCCGGACGGTTATTGTTTGCCGGTTACGATGACTTTGAGTGCAAGGTATGCTGCTACTCCCTAGCTGGCTCGGTAGTGGGCCGATGATTAATCTCTCGTTAGGTTTGGGATGTGACGCGTGGTGAAAAGGTTGGCTCACTTGTCGGCCACGAGAACAGAGTCAGCTGCCTGGGCGTTAGCAACGATGGTATCAGTTTGTGCACAGGTTCATGGGACTCGCTCGTACGTCATATCTCTCCTGCTTTGATTGCCTTCGGACTGTGTACTGACTTTCCACTGCTGCAGCTGAAAATCTGGGCATACTAAGCCATCAGCCCGACGACGACAACGACGACGAAGTCCTGTCTGGATATACCAGTTCCAGTACGCGCGAAACCATTTTAATCTTCTGTTGAGTGGTTTTATGGCCAACTTAATTTTCGAATCCCTGATGCTGCCCTTATTTAATCCGCGAGTACTGGCGGCATTCAGGACGAAGTCACGACACACCAGCTCATACCAAAGCTCACTTTTCATCGTCTATCAACCCAGCTGGAACCGCCCTTTTACCAGCATAGGCGGCTGTGGGAACTATACAGGGTCTCTTTTTCTCTTGCCTTGCCAGCCATTACCCCCATCATTCACGAATCTTTTGCACAATAGTTTTCTCTCCGGGACTCGCTCTGGCACCTGGTTGTTAGATCGGGCGGTCTGTAACACACATTGATGGTTTTCCCACATGTGGCCTTTCCCGAGTCATGCCTACTTCACACCACCCGCAACGTCTGCGACCGGATCCGGATACGACTAGGACCGCCAAGGAGGGAACGGAATCGAGGCATATTGATACCCCATCGAAATCCAACCCCAAAAGCATAGACAAGCAAGCACACGATTCCGACACCGACTGCACCTCGCGCAAAACGGCTCAAGGAGGAAAGGGATACAAACTTGCAGCAGGAGTTTTTTTCTTCTTCCTTTTTCCTTCTCTTTCTAATACCATGGAAAAGAGGTTTTCCGTCGCCCGATAATTCCCTCGTCGCAATTTCGTCCTCGTAAAAAAAAAATCGCACACGTGTGCGCCCGCCACATCGCGCGTTTCCTTCCTCGATTCCGCCGTTGGAGTGTTGGGTCTGGTAGACAAAGCGCCGCATATCCTGCCCCTGTTATCCAAGGCGACGCGAATACCGACGAAGTACAGCTGTGGTGAACCCGGTTGGCCTGGTAGAGACTGGTAGAGAAGAGGAAAAGAAATGGGCTGGTGGAGAATGCGGTTGGTTTGTTTATGGCGGCAAGTTGTCGTTTTCCCAACCAGGTGGAGTGAAGTCGGTAACAGGTGGCAAATGCCACGAAAACCTCCATTGCCTCGGGGACGGGGAGGCATTGTGTTGGTCCCGGACGATGTGGGAAGAGTGGGTTGCACGAGGAAAAGGGGAGACATCGACCAAGGCCGCTGAGGGAACGAAGATATATGCGTTGAATGGTTGATGGAGGTGATGACGATGTTTTTTTGTCTCTCTCGCGTGGACGCCCGCCTAAAGCCTTCCTTTCCTCTTATACCTACTTGTTGCCTGTATTATATAGTTCGCGGTCAATGCTCGTTCATCCTCTGTTCAACCCCTTGACCCCCCGAACCCATGTCAGTTGACACCATGCTAACCCGAATCTCCAAACAATGGAGAATATAGTCCAAGGACATAAATCAACAGCCTCCGAACGGGGATCTAATCTGGCGGGTACGAGAAACCCGGAAGCAGGGTCGGGTGCACAGACGAACCAAAGGATCTCTCTCTCAGCGGCACTAGGAGGTTTTACCGGGAAGAGTATTTGTGCAGAAGAACCCAGCAATCTCGGCCACAACCTCATTCAATGCCGCAGTTTGGCTCTATAGCCTCCCGTCCAGCGCCAGTAGGCCGAGAACCCGGACCGGCCGGGGAGGCACAAAGAGACAAAGCCAGGTTTCTACCACACCGCGAGGACAGGTTTTCACCAATGAGGCGGGAAAGGCGTGGGTTATGCGAATGATAGTTACTGGAGGTCCCGTTTTCTTCTCACGTCTATCCTTCCCTCGGGGTGACAACGCTGGGAAGCGATACTCAGGCATGGCAAACCTCGGGCAAGCAACTGGCGGCCGAGTCTCATTGACGGCGTCACCCGCGCCTGCCTATCGAGGCCCAGGTCTTTCTTTGTAAACGGGGGGGGAGGGGGGATGTGTCTGGCAGATGGATTCCAGGGGATGCAGGGGGGGGGGGTTGGCGGAGTGCAGGGGGCAGGGTGCAAACTACGGCAACAAGCGAGAAGTGCTTATCGCTCACGGCGTTTCTAGTTAACGGAAATGGAGGGCGGTCGAGCCATGGGTATGAAGTTCGTCTGTTCCGTACCGTCTTCCCGACTGCCACGTGAAAAGAAGAACGGGCCACTCCGAGTTCTTGACCTCGCCATCGCCCTCCATCTCGGAAGTGCAGGTCGCTGCAGCTGCAGTTTGGTTTCCACGGCTACGTGAGAGGAAGACGTGATGGGCCTGTACCCTGCGGGTAGGGTCTTCGTAGCTTCGAGGGAGGCAGGTTGCGAGAAATAAAACATTCTACCATATCCACGTTGGTCTCTAAAGACCGTTCCGGCCGTTGCTTGTCTGCTCCCGCAGGCGGCATCGTCCAAGAGCTTCTCGAATCCTGTGATGGTTTGTGGGAGACGACGATCTGACTTCGGTTCAGCAGCACAGACGAGTCTCGTTGAAGTGTGTTGCTCGGCCCGGGACGACCGCAGTTGCGACAGTGACTATGGATCTAGGGGAGTCGAGTTCTGACATTGCAGATCATTCGGCTAAGCGTTGGCGTGATCTTGAGGTAAACAACGGCAAGGCCTTCGGAGAGTTGTTGGTCGAGAATGATGGGGGAAGGAATTTATGTGGGCTGCGCCGTGAGTCTTGGGTTATGTATGGTTTGGGAGCTAGATGCGGTCATGCACGCCGTGAACTCGGCACGTACAAAGCCTCGTTGGGGGCAGGAGACGGATGTCAATAACTCTGCTGATGGAATTAATATCGTCCGTGTCTTCCTCTCACACGGCTGGGGAGATGCATGATAGTCATGGGGAGGGGGTGGGCTTGCTTGACATAACTTAGCGAGGAGGGTCAGGTAGAGCAAGACCTTCAGATGTACGACGATCTGGAGATATTGCGGTTGGTATGCGAGATAGCCAAGGTACTACCGGCAAGGGGCGATATGGCGCTAAGGTGTGCGCGCCGTTGCTCAATCCTGTTCGAGGCAGCTAGGGCGAGGAACGCACTGAATGTGTGTAAGGCGATGCAAGTGGACGGCAGGCCGGTCGTCTGGGCACATCGTCTATCAGGGCGTTTGAATGATGTGGTAGATAGTAAGTAGGTGGTCTGGCCTGACTGGCGGGTTGCTGGTGGCGGATTTTGAGGCCATTGGTAAGTGAATTCGACGGGCCTGGTCAACTGTCAGATTCCAAATAAACAGGCAGTCGAGTCAGGGGCTCTCTACATGACATGGCAAATTAGGAAGCTTCGTCTTCTATCTTGCTCGCCCCGGGTAGACTCATTTCCTTATCGCTGTATGAGCCTTGTTGTATGAGACAAAACCATGAGACGAAGGGTTCGACACAATACGTGGGTGGTTCGGGGTAGACTATCTAGTCGGCATGCGAAACTGTTCTGAAGCAGAACAACGGTCTCGGCGGGAGTTGTGTCCCTGTCGGTGCCCTCGTGGGCCTTCTACTACCAGGAATGGGGTGCGGTCGACGAGGAGTGGCCCGGGGAAGATTGTAGCCGAGTCAATGGGGTAGGTAGACCTTGGTTGAAACATCGAGGAGATGCCCACTTGAAGGGGTACGGGAGTGCATGTTGATGGATTCGAAAACGCAGGACTGTTGTCAGCCAACCCGTTGGAGCAGCGATTGGACGCTCTGAAGGATGGCCGAAGTGAAGTTGTCGGCCATGCGGGTGACGGTCAAATGAGCGCCAAACTATAACAAAGATAATCCAAAGTGGCCTCGTAGCTCTATGCAAACACACTGGATGAGTAGTGGATCAACACGATTATTCTAGGCCCTTCATCCGCATAGACATTGCTTCGACGAAGGCGGTCACACGATGTCGTGACCAAACCCCAATGCCCTAAGGATTCGACCAACAAGCAAGCAAGCAGGCCAAAAGGGAGCCTTAAGACGATCAAACGGGGCCTAACTATGCTGAGAAGCGAATGAAATTGTGGGAGATCTTCTGGGGCCCTTGGCGAGACAGCCGTCCTATGTTCCGGGACCGAATGTTTTGAGGGAATGAATGTTGGGATGTGAACGATGCCGCTACGCCGCCTTGCCATGCCGCCATGCCAATGCCGGCTCGGACATACCGTCTGGTTCTGGTAATGGATTTGAAGCAGCCTCGCGCGGCCGGCATCCCGTTGAGCGTGCATTGATTGCAAGAGGTTCAGTAGGAAGTCCTGCTGACTACGGCGGAAGGAGAGCAGATTGCAAGCATTGCCTGTATTGTATAATCGCGGTAACGTACGAATGCATGGCTGGAAATTTTATCCGCACTTTTCCACGAGTGTACAGTATGATTAGGCATGCGCATGTGTAGGTAGGTAAGGTACGCGATGCAGGGACCCTCCCGCACTAGCCTGGTAGGGCGGCGAGCCGTTCTGAGTGTCCGTACATAACACCTACTTAGGTAGCCAAGCCAGCCGACCTGCCAGGTTATATTGATTGTCTGAGGTCTGAGGGCTTGGAGGAGAAAGGCGAGAGACTTTCGGTTGGCGGCAGTATTCCGACCCCCATAGAAAGCATGCAAGTAAAGGGTAGGAAAGGATGTACGAACACAGACGGTTTAGAATGTAGAGTGAACAGCAAGCAAAGTTGCAGCGTGGATAGATGAAAGGCAATTGTAGCAGCCCCCGTCTTCATGGTTGTCGGTCCCAAGTACGGATATACGAACCTCGGATTGCATGGCCTCAACAGCACACAACACCGGTAGTCGCGAGGAGACCGGTGGTGTTTGTTCGTAACTCGTCGTGTCTTGGCCCAGCTTCAACGTGGACCCTTGTGACCGGGGCTGCAGTATTCAACAGTGATTTGCATGATGAGTCTCTGACGGGCAGCAGGGGGGAGGAAGGAGAAAGAGGCTCAGCCAACTCACCGACCTGCAGCGTGCATCCCGTCTGCAAGGTCCCGGACTCTGCAGTACCTTGCTAGCTCTGGGTCGGGTATATATGCTTGCGGTGATTGATTGGACAAAAGTGGACAGCAACGGAAAGCGGGAAGAAGTGGGAGAGGAATTCGGGAGGGACGGATTGAACGGTCCCGGCCCACAGGAACAACAACAAAAAGAACGGGAACTGCGACAGGAATACGAACAGCAACGACACCAACCACCACCGCCGACAACTGACAAGCACCTTGATCCTGGCAGGGCCACGCGGGCAGAATAACTCTAGAGGACGGTTGGTGGTGGTGGTGTGGCCGTCGGCAGGTTCCATCTTCCGATGTCTAATTGGGGCGGGAGGCTCATAGAGGAGGAATCCATCCTGACTATTGATTTGCGAACCAAACGCAAGGATAAATCAATAAAAAGGCTTCAAAACCCCATCAGAAATACTTACAGAAAAGGTAAAGCCGAAAGCGGCAAAAATTGCGGTGATCATGCCTACCTACCTAGATACCTAGGTAGACAGACCCTGTACACAGGACCCCTACTTACAGACCTTACCTATGAACCGTACCTAGGTACTATGGTAGGTACCTGTTACTGAATACGCCGCCAACTGAGGTCGTGAAGACACGGGGTATTCCAACGGCCATGACCGTCCCTTCCTTTCCCTTCTCTGTCCTGACCCAACCATCCATAGCCCCGGGTTTCCCTTCTTCTCTCTCCTGCTGTTCCATCCTCAGTGCTCTCTCATCCATGGATGGGCCGTGGCTGGCCTGTGTGTTACCTCACATCCGCCACCTGCACGTCCACCCTTCACCCTTCGGCATTGGCATCTTGACAAGGTGACTCGACTCGCCTTCCATTCCATCTAGAGATAGACAAGCATCCAGGAGCGCAAGCAAGGCTGACGTGGTGAGTTGTCCGGCATCGCCGCCAATTTAATACCACCCCACGCCCAAGCAACCATCAAACCCAGACATAGTCGTCCCAACATGCCGGACCACATGCCTCTTTCCAGCAACTACGACTCAGATCTGTCCTCTCCACCACCATTTTTTATTTATTTACCTTTTTTTCTTCATCTCACTCTCTCTCCTTCATTCTTTTTTCACTCAAGGTAGTTAGGTACACACTATCCGCCTTTACGAGCCCAGTCAACCTCTCCTTTACGTCGTCGCTGCCATCCCCCCCCTGTGCCTGTTCGCTCGCGACCACGCGCCCGCCTCCACCGCTTCTGAAACGGCCTGACGCAACCCAGGGGCTTCGCTCTCGACCCTCGATCCTCGACACTCGGGCCCCTCCTCGCCCTCCTCTCTTACAGGTACACCACTCACTCACGCATTGCGCCAGTCTGTTCTGCGTTCTGCCCACTTGCATCCGCGGGAGCCCGGCCTTCACCGCGTCGTCTCCAAACAGAAAGGTTTACCCCTGGCTGCGTCTCCACTGCTTCGAGAAACTCCATCGAAGGACTACCATCCTTTCGATTCATCCTCATACACACACACACACACACACACAGAGTAACGTCCCCTCGGCTTCGCCTCCCACAGTAACCTGTCGCCCGGTCCTCGTCTGTCCTGCCCTTGCTCCTTTCTGACTTATTTGCTGAGTTGTTCCTCCTACTTTAGACGCCCTGCCAGATCAACCGGGCACACCCCTCCATCCCTCTCCAAGGTCGCACGATTGGCACTTCGCAACAACCCCTACCATCTCCTTTTGACCACACGCCTGCCTGCTCGTCCGTTAATTATCCCATATATAAATCAAGCTCCTTTCCACCCCCGCGACCGCCCGCTGCCCACGATGTCGAACCCTACCCCAGCCCAGGAAGAATTCAACGCGCTTCTAGCCGCAAACACTCGTGACGACATCAGGACACACCCCGAGGATCGCGACTACGACCACCGAGAACAAGAAAGCCTCGACCTGGACGAGGACGAGTCCTACCGCAACTCCCAAATAGACGCCGCCATGCGCATGCCCACTCTTGGCCAGACCGACCCCGGCCTCGGCCTGAAGCTGCCTCCGGCCAGCTTCGACGCAGGTCGCACGACTGGTGTTAAGGGCGTCATCGCCGATGCCCGCAACTACGAGAACGCCCGCAAGACCTCCTTCATGAACCGCGCGCGCACAACGGTGCGCCGCTCCATCTTTGGCCTGGACGGTCTCAACCCTCAATCCCACCCATCACACAAGAGCGAGAGCGAGACGGACGAGGGCAACGGCAGCGACTCGGACGACAGCTTTATGCAGCAATGGCGCGAGAGCCGCCGGAGAGAACTCGAAAGCGAGTCCAACAAGGTTATCAGAAACCGCAGAACAAGTCCTAGTGTGCGAATCTACGGACGCCTAGACGTCGTGGACGCTTTGGGTTATCTGGATGCAATTGAGAAGGTCGCACGGGACACCATCGTCGTTGTTTTCGTCTATGACCCAGATGTAAGCCTTATCCGTTATCAATTCGTGCTCGTGGATGCGCTGGTGCTGACGGTAAATTCGCAGTGTGATGTATCTGCGACGATAGAGCACGCCATGATGCCGCTCGTTTCGCAACATTCAGCAGTACACTTTGTCAAGGTGCACTACCTCGACATCGAGTTTGATAACGCTGCTGTACCGGCAATCTTGGCATACCGTAACCAGGGCGACATGATTGCCAACTTGACCGGTCTCATCGAAATGATTCCTGACGACGAGATGTTTGGCACCGACACGCTAGCCCGTCTTTTCCACAAACATGACATCCTATGAGTCACACAAGAACACGACGCAATCAGCACAAAACAAAGGCAAAAACATCAACCTCATCTCTTCTGTTACGATACCCCCCGTTTGCAGCGGGCCATGCATTGCGAGCACGACGACATCCCCTCTTCCTCTTATCTTCCCCCCTTCCATCTTCATTTCTTTCCTTGGGCGCCCCTCTGCATCGCTCGGTTCTTGGTGGATAGTATGGAGTTTCTCTGGGATATCTTTGTCGTATTTGGGACAAACGGCTATGAACCTCGGTGTCTTTAATTATGAGAAGAGCTTCATGTCCGTTACGCCGCTTCACGCAGAAGACGTCTTGACTTGAGAACGTTCGGGGTGTAGGAGACAAAAACAAGAATTGCAATATTAGGCGGCACTGGCATCAGAAGACTGTATGTTTGGATTACGAGTTGGGCTACACCCTCCCCGTTTAAAAAAAATAATCGTGTCTCATACAGGTCCATCTTCGGATTTGATGCTTAAGTAAACAACCAGAGGGACAAAGAAGCCCGGCCGTTTGCTCCGGCACTGGCGGTTTCTAGCAGTCGAAATTACCGGCGGCATAGAGGAGATTGCAAAATAAGGCAAGTTTGGGGCTAAGACTGGAACGAGCTATCCGTTTCTAGTTCGTCGGCTATGATCTCCGTGGTCCAGAGCCACGGGAGGGGTCAGAGAGCAATGGAGCATAAAGGCTTGGGTTGTGCCTCGCCTCTTCCTTCCGGTTTCAAGAGAGACCTAGGGAGATTGTGAATATTTGATGGGAAGAGAATCTCGTCTGGGGCTTTCGGCCCGGGGTAAGGGGGCTTGGGGCCTGTGTCAACGTAGATCCCGTTTGCCTCAGCCTTCACGTCTGGGATGATGCTGTGTCGCACAGGCACCTCGGATTGCATATGATTTTGCCTACGGCTGGGAAGGCTGGAGTGACTCCTTGCGGCGCTGGCTGCATGTAATATTCCTAGGGGATTCGGTGCTTTGTTGGTGCCAAATAGCAACAGCAACAACACCGCCGCCGCCGCGTTTACGGCCATTTACACCTGACGGCGCTGGCAAAACGAGGCAACCACCGCATTCGCGCAAAAGCCTGTTGTTGAGCGTGCTAGTGATGGGTTGCTGGCAAGAATCGTATCGGGGGGAGACAGCTTACTCGGCACCTGCCATTTCGCGGTTTGAACCTGGTGACATGCCAACGTCTGTCTAGGAGATTTTCGGGTAGGGCTAAGACGACAACGTTGTCCTCCTCGGCACAGTGTGAACTCCGTTTGATGGGTATACAAGATGACGAACAGTGTCCTTGGAGGGAGCCATTGAGATATCCTCTGGTTGTATGTGCGCAGCAATCCACAGAGCCTTAGGGTCTCGAATTTTAGAAGCTAGAGATGGGGAAAACGATGACTTACAGGCGGCTTGCCTCGGCGTGCTGTGAGAAGGGCCAGCGATTCTCTCGGGTTTGGACGAAGGACCGCAACTGGATTGTGGCTCAAGCACGAGCATGTTGCAAGTGCAAGCCACACACCGTGACACACCGTCTACCTCCCGGATCAGACATGTGCAGCAATCCAGCTCTCAGCAAGAGCCCAGGCAGCCTCGATGGAATCTCAACAAGAGAGAGAGAGAGAGAGAGAAAAGACGGCGAGATGTGAAACAATCGAGATATTTGGAAATTAAGGGCCCCCACGAGTCCCCTGGGGCCTCTCAGGGGCAGACCTCCCCTCCCGAGTATTTTAGTCGTTCGTTAAGCGGCCCGAAGTTCCTTGAGCAGTGCCCCTACACCTACACAGTGACATTGGACGGCCCGAAGTTTAAGTTGGCACCTTGACCCAACCTACGAGGGTGGGGGGTGGTGGTGACCCCGAGTCTTTGGGGTCCGACGTGGCGGCTCAGCGACATGGTGATATTGGTCGGTACGGTAGGATTTGCAGCGAAAAAAGAGTGGCGCGTAGTGTTTTCTGTTTGATGCTCCCCGTACAACATCAACTAGATGAGCTGGAGATACTGGCACGGAGCGGGCGGGGAAGAGTGGACTGGAGACGGAGAGAGGAGGTGATGTTGGGCGCGGTTCCATTCGGCTAGTGTTGATGCCAAAATCGTCAACAGGCGGGGGGGGGGGTTCTAGCTTCTGATTTCGCGATGAATTAGCCCCACCATCCGTACTGCACTGAGTAGGTAGGTACGTATGCCTCCGTGTCACTGCTAGGTGTCCTATCGATAAGAAGGCGGATGGGTGAAGCGGATCTGCTGTGACAGGGACCCATTTGGCAGTGACATTCCACTTGCATTCAGTCCCCCGCGCAGCTACGTGTGTGTCTGCCACGGTGAAAGTGGGTGCTGTTTTGCACCTTCACGGCCGGACCCCGCCCCCACTTACCCTAGATATCTCAGTGCCTTACCTTGTGTCCGGATATACATGGCTTTTCTGGGTATGGCTGGAGTGGAGTGGAGTGGAGTGGAGTGCTGAAGCGGGAAAGTGCTGATGTGCACTCCCCTCGTCTCACCCGGGCTGCTGCTGCTTGCTAGCTGAAGTGATGACACTGACTGTCTCGTCCCATGTAAAGCACCTACCTACCTACCTACCTACCCACCTACTCACCTACTCACCTACGGTATCCGTACTCACTTCTGTACTTACCTTACTTGCGCTCGTCTTTTTGGTTCTAATGGGTGATGGTGCGCCCATCCACCCATCCATCCGTCCATCCATCTGTTCACACACAACACCCGGATTTCTTTCTTTTCCCCCATCTTCCCTATCTATCAACTACCCCGTTCCCAGCCCATCACAGCGCGCTTAGACGGTGTAGTGTAGACTAACCCCGCGTGCGCAATGCCAACAGGTTAGGTTAGTATGGCGTACCATGCTCCTTCCTTATCTCTGCCGCGCAGCTTCCCGATAGCGGCATCCGCGTGACGTCCCAAAAGTCGCACTCACCCCATTTACTCTCCCGCCCTATCCATTCATTCCCTTCCCTTCCTTACCCTTTCCTTCTCTTTCCCTTCGAAATTTCCCCACCCTGTGCCTTTGGCTCCCTATCTAGGTCGAAACGCAAGGCAGCACGCTTACCAGCACCGGTATCAGCTCACAGCACGTTCCTCTCTTCCCAGCTGCTCGGTGAGGCGTACGGGGCACGAGGCAGGCAAGCGGCCCAAGCAGGCAGACAGGCAGAGGCAGACAGGCAGACAGACAGGTCAGACAGGACAGACAGAGGCAGGCAGCACCTACCACTGACCCCTACCCTTCCCACCCCAGCCCAAGGCAAATAGCCTTTGACGACGTCCAGTCACCAACCAACCCACCTACCAACCTACGTACCTCTACAGTACACAGTGCCACACTCGACATCTCTCAGTCCCCCAAGGTCGCACCTCCTCAAGCAACCAGAGTTAGTTTATTTCCTTCTTCATTTTCCTTTTACATCCCTCTCATCTTGTCTTTGTACTAGACTTGAAAACATTCAAATTTTTCCGACATAGGCCGTCTGTCTCGAGAAAAGGCAGCCCTTTCACCGTCTCATCTGCCCCCCTCTCCCCGCGCCTGCTCTGTCAGCTCGTGACCTGTTCCATATCCCGCTTTACCCCTCCATCCACCAAAACCACCGCCACCACCACCACTCCCTTCCGCCACTTTCACAACGCATCGCCGCCGACATTCGACCCCCTCTCAATCCTTCCGGCTTTCTGGTTTTCGAGGCATGACGGGATAACACCAAAGGCTAACCCTTGTTATCTCGGTATGGAAGAGCAGTATACCGGCGATCCCACCCGAGACGGAGAAGCAACCACCGAGCCTTCCAGCTCTACGACCTTATCGTCTTCGGAACTGACCCTGAGATTTCCCCGCCCTCAAGGCAACCGTCAACTTGCCAGCTGGATCTCCTCCAGTGAACCCGACATCATGAATCCGACAGAGGCGCCCGACGACGACACTGCCCTCGGCGAGTCCACCTATGAACTCATCAATACGGATGACGAGAGCCAGGATGGACGAGCCACTGAGGCCGAGTCTACGAGCTCTTTCGACTACGCCCGAATCGACGACGTCCACAGCCTTGCTGGCACCGAGCAGACCGAAGACATGGCCAACCAGTCCGATACCGACTCGAACTCGGACGACGAGGAGAACGCTGCCGAAGACCGGTCCCGCGCGTCGTCCATTCAATACGCCGAACAAAGCCTCCTCAGCCCCTCGTCTCGTGTTGCTACGCCCCCACTTGACATCGAGAGAACCGTCAACGCCTCCAGCCAGAATACTCCGTTGGTCCAGTCGATCGAGTTTGACGAAGCCCAAGGCCCCCTCCAATTCAAGCAGGTAGCGGTCAAGCATACCATTCACAGTTTCACCGAGGACAAGTCCGCATCCATCGCCGCTGCTCTCAGCTTCCCGGACAGAAGCAAGCGCCTCTTTGCGGCGGTTCGCCAAACCATGGCCTCTGACTTCTTGGCCACCAAGGAGCCGCTTCGGATCATGTATACTGGTAGCCATGGGGCGAAACACGACATCATTTACAAGATATCGTCAGCCTTCACTGCGTCTGCTTCCACGGACGAGTGTGGCATTACCGAGGACGACGGCATCTACAATGTCGTGCCCATCTCATCCCGCGCTTCCGCAAAGGTTCCTGAGGTTGAGCTGATGAAGACCTCGCAGTACCAGATTAAGGTCGAGAATTGCACTGCAGCCAGGGAGATCGTCTACCGAGGAGAACACTTCCCCGGCGAAACCGTCTACTCCATCACCATTGACGGCGACCGGACGTTCCAGTCGGCGTTTGCTCCCAGCGGTTCCATCATTGAGCCAGCTTGGTCCCTGCCCCATGTGGCCATTTTCTACGTCACGGAGAACGACGACGAGACCGCCCAAAAGACCCGTGTCGCTGCTTGGCAGTTTATGCAACGTCACTCTGTGCCTTGCATCTTCATCTCCAACGCCGAGCTTTTCTACCAACCCACTGCCAGCTGGAACGACATGATCGACCAGCACGCTATTCACCTCTGCGTGGAATCTTCCGACCGTGCCTCGCCTTCTGTTAGGTTGCCGATCGACCTGACGACCTTCCTAAACATCGACGCCCGCCAGATGAACCGCAACTTGGCCTATCTCACCGGTCTCTACGACGCAGCAGGCGAGACGGCGAAGCGTGGCGACGCCGACCTCTGCGTACACGCGATGAAGACGCTGCGGAATATCCGACAGTGTGCCATCGATGCCACGTACGATTTCGATCTGTGGAGTTTCGGCCAGACTGCGATGCTCAGTCTCGGTGTGATTGCAGCTGCGATGCTTTGCAATTACTTGATGGCAGGCTCACCAGCACCTGCCCTGTCTACGGTAACTTCGATTACCTCTTCGGCCCAAGTGACATCTACGGCCTCAGCATCGGTCTCGACTTCAACCATCACCATCAACCTGACTTCCACGACGACGATTCGTGTACCCCAAGCGAAGACGTCCCCAAGCAACACCGCTGTGGCACCCTTCGCAGAGTTGGCAGACTTCCTTGCCGACAAATTCCCAGAGTCCCAAAAGGCATACGTCTGCTCGGCCGAGAAGTTTGGCCGCAACGAGATCCTCATCAAGATCCCCTCTGGTACAAAGACGTCCTGGCTTGCCAAGGACTCGATAACCATCGACGTCCTTAAAGGCGAGAGATCTGTTAAGACCAAGTTCTCATCGATCGACGAGGGCATCCTCATTGAGATTCCCAAGTCGGAGGCGTACGGCGTTCTTACCATTGCTGTCAACACAACTCGGAAGCCCAAGGTCAACGAAACATTCCTTGTTGACTTTGGTAAAACTAATCTCGAACGATGTGTCGGGTACGGCAAGCTGGTTGCTGATCATGTCCTTGATCTGGCAAGCAGCGCCGCACGACGAGTGGAGGAGCAGGCCATGGGTCTCGCAAGCTTGAAAGACTCAGTCATGTCTGATGTGAGAGTTATGTCTGCTCACTTGACCACGGAAGCCGCCCACACTGCCGACGCCGTCAAGGAGTCGTGTCAGAGCCTGCAGAACCTCGGAGAATCGCGCAATGTACAGGATCTCAAGGACCGGATGGGAATCTTCCTCGCCAAGGCCCAAATTGGCTCGAGACTCTTGGTGCTTAAGGTGCTTCAGAAGAAAGAGGAGCATGGCACGTACCTGGACAAGGCGAAGAAGCACGTGGAAAAGTTGGTGTTGCAGGCGTCCGAGGCCAGCAAGCAACGATTGGACAAGGAGAGGAAGGAATTGCGAGCTCGCCGAAAGAAGGAGCGCTTGGAGGCTAGATGCCAAACTGGCACCGGCTTCTCTCGGTGGACACAGCAATGCAAACAGCAAAGCTAGTTCAGCGTAACGTGATGCATGAACAGAGATACCTGGAAGGCGGGTGGATTATTAGGGACACGGTCTGGACTGGAACTGGAGTTATTGGTGTGCGTTTTGTAATGGCTGTCTCGTCTTTTTTTACACTTTTCTTCGTACACCTTTTCACTGCTTAGCTATTCATCAATTTCCCCCACTCCTTACCCCGTATTGTTCTCATAGGCGAGTCCGGGGGGGTGCCGAGGACGGCCGAATGTTCACGCGGGTCCGAGTAACTGATCGCTTCGAGGCGGTTGATATCCTTTACATGAAACGGGGCAGACAGGCATAATCGATAGAGCACGCGCAGACTTCTGCAATGTCACTTTGTTTTCGTTCGAGGGTGTTACGCCAGCGTGTGGTCGTCCGAACAATGTCCCAAGTCGTTCATCGAGAAGGATGGGACTTGGTGGGTGAGAACGAGGAACGTACTCATGAACAAACCACGCCATTGTTGTCCGGATGGCCAACTGGTGGTGACTCCAAACTGATAAAGATAGAAGACGAAGAAACGATCCTTGCAGCTCCCTAATGCAATGTAATTGTTGTGGTCAATAGTGCGGATAGGGCCGGGCGATGATGACCGAGATAGCGTCCCGCGGGATGTACGTCTCCAAAGTCAGGGAGTCCCCCCCCCGGTGGCAAAGACAACGGGCATGCTGATTGGCCGCGTGAGCCTAGCTTGGGCTTGGGCTTGGGTGAATCTCACAGGGCCATGCAGCAGCAGCAGCAGCAGCAGCAGCAGCAACAGCAGCGGCAAAGTAGCGAACCATGTGATTTGGGCGGAGGGGTACTTTTTTTCTTGTCGCAGGATGACAACTGCCTGGGCACCAAATGGCAAGCCAAACCGCAAGGGCCAGGCCCGCCCCGACACCCCTCTTGTTGTGTTGACTTTTGAATGAGGGGCTGTCTTTCCTCATTTTGCCAACCCACTCCCAAATTCACCTGGACTAAGGAAACAAAATCATCTTTTGCTTCCCACTCTTCCATTTACCCCCCTCTCGCACACTGCAGAACATACCGCTAATAGCCCTGGTAAGTCTTGTGCCCTTCATCCTTGGTCCCCTGCAATCTGCCTTCTGTTGTTCTGGATGACGAGCATGTCAGTGTTCCCCCTCCTGACTCAACGAGGGGCAGATTAGGCTGTAATGCAGGAATCAATAGCTAATTGTCCTTTTTCTTCGTTTTCCGCATGCAGGTCTAAACATCCTCACCCACAAACACCCAGATATCTTCGCTTAGAACCATCAACATGTCTGCTGCCGAAGCTACCGAGCCCAAGGTCGAGGAGACCAAGCCCGCCGAGGTACGACGCCCCCTTCGTCGCATGCGATCATCAACCGCCCGTCGTCCAGATGTGACCGGCATCTCCCCCGCCGCACATGTCTGGTGTGCCTTGCGATGCGCATCGCCCCCCTCCTCCCCCATTCACACCATCGACTTGCGATACATGTTTGGATATACAAAAGACTGACTGACTTGTCCGTCCACAGACCACCGGCGAGGCCGAGAAGCCTGTGACCTCCTCCGCCGTTTTCTCCATGTTCGGAGGCGGCGCCAAGAAGGAGAAGAAGGAAGACGAGGAGCGTGGCGACAACTCTGGCAGTGCCAAGGCCCAGCGCGAAGCTGCCGCCGCCGAGAAGAAGGAGGGCGGCGAGGTGCGTCCTGTTTCCTGCTCCCATTTATGCTGTTGCAGCTAGGTGTGGACCCGAGGCGAGATATTGACTGTTTTCATAGGCCGACGAAGAAGCCCCCGAATCCGAGGACGTCCACTTCGAGCCCGTCATCAAGCTGACGGAGAAGGTTGACGTCCAGACCAACGAGGAGGCTGAGGAGCAGCTCTTCAAGATGCGCGCTAAGCTGTTCAAGTTCGTTAAGGAGACGACTGAGTGGAAGGAGCGTGGCACCGGTGACGTCCGTCTGCTGAAGCACAAGGAAAACGGCAAGACCCGTCTCGTCATGCGTCGTGACAAGACCCTCAAGGTCTGCGCCAACCACTACAGTACGTGCTCACCTGGTTTTCATTTTTGCGTCATCACGCCTGCTGACTTCTTTTGTAGTCGTCCCCGAGATGAAGCTTTCCCCCAACGTCGGCTCTGACCGCAGCTGGGTGTGGAACGCCGCCGCCGATGTCAGTGAGGGTGAGGCCGAGGCCGTTACCCTGGCCATTCGCTTCGCCAACTCCGAGAGTAAGTTTTTTGGGGTTTTTTTTTCTTGTACTTTGATGGACCAGGAGACGTTTTTCTGCCAAGACGGAGACTGACGAATATATGTAGACGCCAACCTTTTCAAGGATGCTTTCCTCAATGCTCAGAAGGACAACGAGGAGCTCTTCAAGGCTGCTGAGAGTGCATCTGCCCCGGCTGTGGAGTAAATGTGCTCCCGAATCTCCCATACCAGCGATATGATGAGGAGGGAACCCCCCCTCATCGCGCTGGGCTTACCATAAGAAGAAACCCCATTCCCCCAACCCCCCCTGCAACAACACCGAAACTAGCACCCACTATCAAACTTGTTTGTACACCCCCTTGATACGAGGCAGGATGGAATCGCTTCGGTGAGGAGAAGCTGGAGAGTGCAAACCCAGAAAAAGACTTGCACCGAGTGGTGTTTGTTTTCTAGCATTTGATAAGTGGATGGATAGGCATCAAGGCTCAGGAACAAGACACTCTACACAGCACAAATCAACAAGAATAAAGTCCCTTCCCATTTGATTAGGCGCTCTTTCCAAGGGGAGGGAGACAGGCAGAAGAATCCTACCATACCCTTTGGCTCCCATTTTTTGAGTATGAGGCCTGATGTTGTCTGTCTGGTTGATGTTGATGTTGGTGATGATGATTTTGATGAAGTGGATAATGATGATGCATTGCACATGGAAACGATGAAGCTGATGGATGGTCTTGACTTTTTAGCAATTCGCCAAGGAAGAACCCCCCCCCCCAAAGTGCTTTGTTCTCCTTCGCATTAAGGGAACAAAAAAAAAGTGTAACTCGACCCTGGGGCAGGAGGGATGGCCATTCAATTAAAGTCCTTGTTTCTTCCCCGCAACACGCAACACGCTTCCGCGCGCGGTGAGCTTTCCAGCCACACCCTGGGCGTAAGTATGTGTGGCCCGAGCGTCGATTGCTCTCTCAGCCTTCCAGTCCCAAACCTCCAAATCCCAATCTGGTGAACTGCACACATCTGCCCAGTGCACGCCGAAACCCCTTCCCCCTCCTCTCCTGGACACCACATATTGCTTCAATTACTGTCTTACCTTGCGATAGAGGCCCATAATGATTGTCGAGGTAAGAACCACTGCTCCGCTTTCCCCACGTTGTCAGCGCGCTGCGTCGCGTTCCCTTTGCGATATCATCGGCGACCCGCCCCGCCCTGCCCATTCACCACCTTTGTAGTGACAGCTTGCGCTGGCGATCGGATGGAGGACTGACTGCCTCATACAAACTCCTCTATGTTTCTCCTGTGGACCTCAGCCGGGTCTAACTGCAACGCGTCTTGCCCGTCTTGTACTTGCTTCCACTCTGGAAGCTTCTGTCACCATTAACATTCGTCGCAATCCCCTTCCTCCTTCCCTTTCCTCTACTACACTGCCACCATGGCTCCCCGACAGGCGCCCCAGAAGAATGCGAACGTTCAATCGCGGTATATATCGCTTCGATCCAATGCTAACATGGAGCTGAAGCGCAAAGTCAGGCTCGTCACCGAGCAGAATGTCATGTAAGATTACACCTTCCACAAGAGTGGTTCTTCTCAGGGCACAGTGGCTAACGTTGGGTCTTCTCCTCCTCTTAGCGACAAGCCCTCCCCCGTCGAAGACTTCCCCATGCGAAAATGGTCTATCGTAATCTACATTGTTGGCGAGGATGGCGAGGAACACCCGGCCGATTGCTTCCAAAAGGTCGTCTACAACCTCCACCCCTCTTTCGAAAACCCCACGCAAAGTTCGTTTACCCCCTGCCCGCAGTTGCTCTCTCCCCGGTCGCAACTCTCTCTAACAGTGTCCTTCGTCAGCATTTTCCAAGCCTCCCTTCCGATGCGAGAACGAGGGATGGGGTGAGTTCGACATGACGATCGATTGCTACATCACCGAGAAATCGAAGCAGACCCTCACCCACGACCTCAACTTTGCGAAGAACCGTTATGACGCCGAGCACACCGTATCATTCAAGAACCCATCGCAGGCCTTGCAGCAGATTCTGCGCGAGACGGGCCCTCTCCCGTCCGACGATGACCGTCTCAAGAAGAAGGGCGGCGCTGGCAAGAAGGGCGCCCAGAAGTACGACTACGAGAAGATCGCGCAAGCTCTTGAGAAGCTTGATGAGGACGATCTGCTCCGCGTCATCCAGATTATCAACGATAACAAGACCGCGGACACATACATCAAGAGTGATGTTGATGGTGAGCTAACGCCTGCTTCCCCTGGTGTCGATCTTCTGAGTGGTCAGTTTTCCTTGCGTTGGGAGGTGCAATGGCCGGCTTAATATCAGGAACAACGACATGGACGAGCCACGGCTGACCGATCTTATAGCGGGAGAGTTCTCCATCGATCTGTATACAATGTCAGATGCGATGACCAAGCTCCTGTGGGACTACTTGGTGAGTAAATCTTACATCCGGTTGTGAGCGGCCGTCGGGGCAGTGCCTCGGCTTGAAACCCTCCCGCGCTTCGTGGACTGTACTGCGCCCCTCCACACAAATGGGTCTAGTCGAAAGGACGGGAGAGGATCCGTGTCTGGACGAAGGGGTTGGCCAGGATACAAAGACCGGCCGCTGACCACGATGCTGTGGCCCTCGACGCAACAGAGCAAGAAGGGCCTTGTCAGTTAGATTATACCGCCGCTCGCGAAGACCGGCTTCTTCTCCAGCACCATCCCGAAACAACCCTCCCCACACGAACCGAATCGAACAACGATTGGGACAGACGACTTCGACAGACGAGTCAGTCCTCTTGTGAAAAGGGGAGGGGGATTGGTTGGTCGGTGGTCTTAGGCTTTCTGTTTCGCTTCTCCAATGGCATTTGGCTAGGCGTTCACGGCTTCGTGCTTCGCGTTTGTTATGATTTGTTCGGTTTCTTGTCTGTTTCCAATGATTTGGTGTGTGTATGTGTGCGTTGCGCGTGTGTTGTCCTGTCTATTCGTGTATGTCATCGGACACCCAAAAAAAAGGGACCCGCGGAGTGGAAGGAGGCGTCTTGTGTACGTTCGTAAGTGGTATCTGTTGTATCCGAATTTGGCAAGGGAACCAGGACAGGCAGAGAGTGCCAGCTCACGAGGCTACGGCACTGGCGTGGAAGCGGGTTGGAACGGAGGCGGTAGGGGCTGTGCTAGGTAGTAGACGAGACGCAGGGGAGAGGATGTCGGGAAGGGGAAGGGGGATGGGGGGGGGATTCTTACGGCTACCCTCTGGCACTCACCTCTTTCTCCTCCTCACCCCCAATTGTAACTATACTCCATTTCCACGTTTGGCCTGCTAAGAGTTGTGATCCTAGCCTTTACTTTTGTTGGGCAATGGGACATTGCCCAGGCTTGAGGCGGAGAGAGAGAGAGAGAGAGACAGTGTGTAAGTGTTAGTGTGTGTTTGTATGTTCCTCCAACCCCTTCGACAACTTAGTTGAAGGCCTCTCTCCCTCACAGCCCGAGCGAGCATCCCCATGTTTGTACGATCTCGCGTGACTTGTTTGGCCACGACTTTGAACAGTATCAATCGCTCTCGAGTCCACGGTGAGCAAAAACTTGGTTTGATTTCGTTTCGTTCATTCGCGTATATTCCTCTTATCGCTGGCTGTACTCGAGCAAATCGCGAAATTGTCAAAGTCTCGGGCTTCGTTCAGACGGGTATCTAGATCATACTTCTTCTGCCCACACCATCATTAAATATGCGAAAATCAAACCAGGCGCGTAGACAGACCATCACCGCACAGGTTTTTCTTGACATTCCCCCCTCCTATGAACCCTTACCCCCCCTTCCAAAAAAGAAAAACATAATTGCAATGTATGTATATATAATCAGATTCGCTCGCGCAAGGATAAGTGACCTGCCTCTCATGTTCCGGGTTTCCCGTACCTTTCCCTGTGCCTTTCAAAGCGCCGAATTGCCCATGTCCGTTTCTTCGCCTGCCCTTTGGTCTTGTTCTTGTTTTTGTGTATCGCCTTTGCCGAATTCTTCGTCGTTACTCCTATTTGCAGCATCACTTTTCAGTGGTATACTCCCTGTCTGGTTCAGGGGTACGAAGAGGGCCCGTCCATGACGGGGAACCCTGTGTCCATGGCCATGTATTCCAGCAGATCGAGGCCACCGACATTGACGCCCTCGGCGGTCATGGCGACGGCCGTGTTGTCCATGTTCTGGAAAAAGGCCGGGCCGGGCGGTAGATACCACATCTCGTTGCCCGGGTTGTTCCAGTCCGTCGAGTCGAAGAGGCCGTCCATGCCCGTCGTCGAGGACGAGGCGTTGCTGCCGTTGACGTTTCCACCGACGCCGCCATTCTCAGGCAGTGCCGCTGGCGTGGAGGGTCCCAGGACCGAGGCCGTCCCTGACGGGTAGGGGAAAGTGCCCGTGCTAAGATCGAATGGCGTTGCGGAAATGTTGGTGGGATCTTCTAGTGCACCCATGTGAGTTGGTGTTACCTTGGACGGCGGGAAGAGACGGTGTGGAGGAGGCTTACCGTGCGCATCGAGCCCATCCCGCAGCTTCGTGGCGTGGTTGTTCCAGGCCTGGCCGTCGCCGCCGTTGGCTTGTTGGCCGTGGGCGGCAGCAGAAGCACCATTGACAGCGGCATGCGGGTCTGGACTCCTTCCATCCGCAGAACCAACCTGGCCCAGAGCGGGGGCCTGGATGAAGCGGTTGCGAAGTCGGCTGGTCAGGGAATCCAGCAGGTCAGCGAAACGAATGCCCAAGTGAACATCATCGACGATGCAGTTGCGGAGGGCCTTGACCGTCTCGTCCATCAAGTCAATGCTGAGCTTGACGTCCGACCGCGGGGCACCCAGGGCGAATGTCTTGAGAAGGAACATGGCTCCGCTGATGATGCGGAAGTAGGTCCGCACGGGTGCGTGCTTGAGGTAGTCGCCCGGAAGGAGGCCCTCCACGACGGTACGGAGCAGGTTCCGGCAGCCGCTGATGACCTCCTTGATGTACTCTTGATCGCTTGCGCCAAAGCCACCCAGCTGGCCGAGGGGCAACTTACCAAAGTAGTTTTGGGTTTGGGGTGACAGCTGCGCTGCGCTCCCGGCATTGTGGTTGCCGTGGGCGCTATGACCCGCATGGGCGGTGTGGCCGGCGTTGTTGGTACACCGCTCGACAACGGCCTGCAGTGATAATGAGTTGACGTAGATGCGCACGTACTCGTACTCGATGGTCAGTATGTGTCTGATGTAAGGGGGCAGCCTGTAGCGCTCAAACTCCTTCCACCAGTCTTGAAGCAACGGCTGGAAATCCTTCAGCATCTCCGTGTATTTGCCGCTCTGGATGATGTCGGTGGTGTGCTTGCGCGACCTGAACAGCTTCTCGTTTCCAATGTGCATGGCGTTGCTGATTCCGGCCCAGCAGTGTATTATTTGGTCGTCCAGCTCGAGGTCGGGAATATAGTTGAAGGCATTGGACATGGACGACGGGTTGGTGCCTGGCGTCGTGCCTTCGGTCGATGTTGGCCGGCGACGGGTCACGGCCGGGTCACTCTTGCGAAGGGTCTCGGGGACCATGCTCGTCCATCCGAGGCGACCGGCCAGCTGGGTCAGGTAGATCAGCAACAGGCGCTTGATGCGGTACGCCCGTTGGCGATACACCTCTTCCTCGTACTCCGGGCGCGAGATGGCACCGTCGCGTAGCATCTCGTCAATGTCGTCAAACACGCCAAGCTCGTACGCGAGGCCCATGGCGGTGCTGAGCAGCATCCAGCACATCCTGTCACTCCTCCAGGCAGGCTCGAGCCAACTGTCGAGCCTCTTGCCGCCAATGTTGGCGGGCTTTCGTTGGTTGCCGTTCTCGTCAGTGCTGATCAGGTCGCTGCCTTCGTACGAGGGGAGCATGAGCTCATCGATGGCCTCGGCTGGCGGGAAGTGAAGGGCACGAGGGTGCCACTCTGTGAGAATCATCAAGGACTCGATGGTCCCCAGCGTCCGCAGACTGCCTTTCCTCATTCCTCGCCAGGGCGCCGTGCTACTCGTCTGGTCGTCAGGAAGAGACGACGCTCCGGCCATGGCGGCGAAACCGCCCCCAAAGGCCTCTTGGCCCCACAGGCATCTCTCAATCATGCCGCGAAGGTATGTCCAGAGTTGTTCGTGGATGGCGTGGGACCTGCAGTGGCCACCGGTCCCGGGAATCTTGCGATATCTCGATGAGATGGTGAGGAGAGTGATGGTAAGGATGGGCTCCTCCGTCAACAGGGTGATGTGCGATGCAGGGTTACGGAAGGTCGGGGGTGAGATTGGTGTAAGCGGAGACAGGTATTCGTAGTAGCTGATGGATGTGAGCACGAACAGTCTGTGAACTCGTAAAGCGACCGACCGAACAACTTACTAGTCGATGTACTCAATGGCCTCCTGCGCAGTGAACCAGCCAGCTCTGACGAACCTGAACATTCCCCAGGCCTTGATGGCGTCCTGGTAGCCGGGCTCGCCAGACAGGTCACGCCTCGTCAGCTCCGGGTCGATGGGCTGCGTTTCGAGTTTGACCGGGATGGGCGGACGGGCATCGGCGACAGGCTTCATGGTGGCGCCAGGTGTGACGATGAGGGGCTGCTGAGGAATGGCGGGTATGGAAGCAATGCTCTCGTGACGCTTGTGGGTGTTGGCGGTCGCAGGGCTGTAGGCCGAGAGGTGGTAAGCAGCTGCGTCCTGGGCATGGCGGAGCTGGACTGACCTATCGGTGGCGGCCTTGTAAAGCAGGTCCAACGCATCGTGGGGTCCGTAGACGCCGGGCCGCATGAGGTCCTGGGCCTCGCGGTTCTCGACGCGGGCATTGGGCTCGTCGTCGATGGCGTAGTCGGCGCGCGGGCGACTGTCGGGCTGGCTCGTGGTGCTCGGGGTGCCGCCGACGGAGGTGCCGGTGTCGTTGGGGCGGCGCAGAGGCTGGTTCCGGCCGATGGAGCCTCCCGGGGTCAGGGGCACTTCGCTGTAGAGTCGGCGGTCGATGACGACGGGCGGGCTGCCGCTGACCTGGAGGCGCTTACGGCCATTGCGAACGATGTAGTCGTCGACGTCTTCGGGGTCGGCATCCTCGCCGTCCTCGGCCTTGCGCTTGCGCCGGGTGGCGCTGAAGAAGCACTCCTTGCTCTCGCGGCGACATCGCACACAGGGCGGGTCGTGGGGGTTGTCGACGCTGCCCAGGTCGCAACGGACCTTTCTCCGGCGACACGGGATGCAGGCCTGGTAGACGCGTTTGTGCTGGGGCGCACCGGGTGGGCCAGACTGCGACTGCGACTGGGCCGAGGCGACGACGGCGGCCGAGGGGGTGTCGGAGGACGTCGGGCTCAAGTTGGACGCGGGCGGCACGGCGTATTGGGCCATGATGGGCCGAGCAGTCGCGGCGCTGCAATCGTGGGGTGAGGGATGGCACGGTACGACTCTGGGATTATTTTGCGAATGGATGGACAGACTCGGACAGCTTGGGTCGGTTTGCAACGGGTTTATGGAGGGGAAAAAGACGGGTTTACAGCCACCAGCGGCGGGGCGTGGGTGGTTTTTGTCGGTCCAGGTATTGCTGGGCTGGGGGGAAGGGGG